>CM073585.1:31574763-31874763 GCA_037074715.1 Magnolia kwangsiensis | reverse complement strand
TAGTGTTAATGTAATACCATAGATGTGTGGGACTTGACTTAGTCCAGGCAGTCGGTAACCGAGCGAATTCGTGGCTGACTGGTCATAGCCACGAACGACGCGTCGATGAACGTGATTCGGGTTGAGAGTTGGTGGCAGTGGTTAGGCCACGCGAAGTGTTTTACGCACTTCATGTCGTTCAACTTGAGATGCGATCGCGCTAGTCGAGCCCGTCAAGTAACCCGCCTGGCCGATGTTTGTTCACCTTGTATGTATCATAACTGCATGAACCTAGGGTACTGAACTTACCATTGTAAACCCTGTTAACCATGGTACCTTGATCCACGAAGACTCATGAGCCGGGCATGGTGGTATGGGACACCGTGGTCGAGCTGTCGGCCTACGCTGGGGTCACAAACCTCCCCGTAGTGACCAGTGAGCACCTAGACTCGTGAGCAGATTATGGTGGTATGGGACACTATATTCTAGCTGTCGGCCTACACTGATCAGGCGACGAGCCCTTTGTAGTGACCGCGAGCGTATTCTGAGTCCACGGGAGGCGACGACCCTTCCGTGCAGTAGAGTACAGTAGGCCTGTATTGATAAGGTGATGGGGGAGCGGTGCAACGAGTGCGAGCAACAGCCCTGGCAGCCCTTGCAGTGACCTACGAAATATACATCGTATGAGATTACTAGGAGTGACGACCCTAGACAGGATCTGTGTTGGGATTGATACAAGGGAAGTACCTTAGTTTCCCAATCCTGCTGTTTGAATGGACTAATAACAACTTGGTAAACATATCACCATAGCATTGCATGTGCCTGGAAGATGTGGAGCACTCTAGGGAGTGTGGCATGCCGCGGTCGTAAGATGTTGCCGCATGAGGGTGATCGTCGGTGAGGGCATACATCACGTCATATCATCTTGCATTAACAACAGTATTAGGATTGTCTGATTTACTGCTTTACTATTATCGCGTGATTGAATTGTGAACATGCTAATCTCTGCTCTCTTATCCCACTGAGTTGATCACTCACTCCCACGTTACGGGATGGTGTTTCCGGACACCCACCAGTCCCTTTTGTGATTGCAGATGATGGCGCGGCCTGTGAGGCGGAGCTGGACTTGATGATGAGAAGGAGGATTCCTCCTTTATGGATGTTCTGATTGACGGGATTGCAGGGAGGTTGATTAGATACTTTGACATTTGTCATTTTGAATTTTTAGCGCCCTCATGTATATTCATTTTGTTTACTATTGAAGTATACATGTATGTGCATAACCTGGTAATATATTCACACTCTGGAGACATACAACAGTTTATATATGTTATACATACTATTACAGACTTCCGCTGGTTAATTTAACTGTCTCTGGAGTATGATATACTGTTCTGGCTTAATTTCACTCATGTTTAATACATTATCACAGACAACATTCAATCATACATATCTATGTTGCATAAATAACATTTTGGAACTCGGGAGTTGGGTTTTTGCTCGACCCCCCGATTTTCGGGATGTTACAAGAAGGGAGAAATAAGAGGGAGAGAGAGAGAGAGAAGATGGGATGGAGTGATGGATGGGAGAGAGAGAGAGAGAGGAGATGGGATGGAAATGTTGACTTTGGGGTTGTTGTATAAGAGAGGTATGGGTTGTGATGAGGTAAGTGATGTGTTGGGTGATGTGTTAAGTAATGTGTGTACTTAACTTGTACTTGACCCTTAATGGGATTGATGGGATATTTTTTAGAGATTCCTCTCTTGGACTTCGCAAATGCATGACATTTCCTCGAGATATGCACTGGTCCATAACTCCTAGCCTGGGTATCGCCTTGGTGCATGAGACTCGAAGTTAGAACCGCGACAATGACGCAGTTGCTAAGGTACAAGTCTCAGGTTGAGTTGACTCAGGTTGACAGGGTGCGACTCAGGGTCGTGTGTAAATGCCTATTACAAGTCGCGGGTCATCGAAATTTGACAGGGAGGATCGCGGGAATCTATGAAATGGTACAAACTAAAATACGGGCCTTACATGTGGTGTAGTGTTAGATCTATCATTATTGTCTTCTTCTAGGTCCTTAGGCTTTTCAGCCCTAACCAGAATGATTTTATCAAAAATCTTCTCACTCTTAAGAGTGGTAATAGATTTAGCTTGTTCCATTTGATTTGAAGAGCTTGACTGACCTCGTATTACTGTTTTGGAGTAGGAAGAGGTTGAGTTGGAAGGCTTCCTTTTTCTCCAATTGTATTTTTTGTCTCAAGCCCTTGTATGGCCTTTGTAAGGTCTTGAAAGGCTTATAGCATACTCTGATTGAAAAGCTCTTAATTTTGAAAATGCTTTAGGACCGGATCCTCTTGAGGTTTCTCTTGATTTAGAATTTGATTAGGGAATCCTTAAGGAGTAGCAGTTTGTCATTCCTCTAACTGAAATTTGGACAATTTGTCCAACTAGGATTGTAATTATTGGAGGTGGGTCCTTTGAAAGGGCTCTGGTAATTGTTTACGGCATTCGATTGCTCATTCAGAATTTCTTGAAAAGTAGGTATTGTTTGATAATTTTTTGTTGTATGAATATTGCAAGCACACATACTGTAAACAGTTTCCTTAGTCTTATCCTTTTTAAGTTCTATGGCCTCAAGTTTACTTGGGAGATTAGCCACTTTAGCATTTATATCATTTTCCTCTTTCAGAAGATATATTATGCCCCTCTCCTTTAATTGAGTAGGTTTAGAAGTGGTGTTAGGTTTTGGGGAGATGTCCCTTGATTGTGCATTTTCAGCAAGTTTGTCAAAATAATCTGACACATCATCGACATTTTTGTTTATAAATTCCCCATTGAACTTTGTCTCGACCAATTGGCCCATGGAGGATGTTAGTCCATCATAAAAGAAGTTTATGATGCGCCATGTTTCAATATCGTGTTGTGGGCATGAACTGACAAGATCCTTGAACCGCTCCCAACATTGGAAGAATGTTTCATCTTCCTTTTAGGCGAAGTTCATGATTGACTTTTTGAGCGTGTTCATTTTATGGTATGCAAAGAATTTCTTTATGAACTCCCTTTTCATATCGTTCCATCTACTAATAGATCATGGACATAGTGAATGCAACCACGTCTTGGCTTTCTCTTTCAAAGAGAAGGGAAAGAGTTTTAGCCTGACCGTATCTTCAAACACATTTGGAAAATATAAAGTGGTTATGATCTCATCAACTGTTTCAAGTGTAAATATAGATTTTCAGATTCAAGTCCATGAAATTTTAGAATGAGTTGGATCACACCTAGCTTGATATCCATGTTTCCTGTGTTTTTTGGAAAAACCATACAGAAAGGTGTTGTCACCCCCGCCGGTTGTAAATAATCTCATAAAGTATGAGGCAGGGGTACTTGATGTACCTCATTTTCATCCTAGATTTCCTCAACCCTTGGTTGAGGTGGATTTAGAGGTTGGTTGGCTAGTTGATTGGCAGCCATAACTTCATTTAACCCTAAAGATCTCTGGTGGTGTCTAATCCTGTGATGGATAGATAACCTCTTAACTAATCTTCCTTCACTTAAGAGATGTCAAGTGTTCTCACAAACCCACTTGGGCATAAAACACTCGTAGCCCTCAAGTAGCTAAGCTAACTTATAGTTAAGAGAGAGAAAACTAAAGCAATTAAGAAATCTAGAAAAATAAAGAGAAAAAATTAGAAGGAAGTTACCAAATTATAATTTTCTATATTAAGATCATGTAAAACAAGAAAGCAAGTTAGTTTCTAAAAACAAATTAGGAAAGTTCCTAACCTAGAAATAGAAAGATAAGTTAGTTTCTAACACTAATTCAGAAAAATCCTAACCTAAAAATAGAAAGTAAATAAATCTTAATCTTGACCTAAATCCAAAACTAGTTAATCTCAGAAAAACGCAACTGTTAGTTCCCGATAACAGTGCCAAAAACTTGTTCACAACTGAAATGGCCAAGCTATATGTCCTAGAGGGGAGGGTGAATAGGACTATTCCAAATTAAAAAATAACACCAGAATATAAGAAATAAGATAACCAACAAAAGAAAATAAACAAACCACAATAAAGGAATGTAAAGCAACCTCAAATTCAAGTCTTGAGGGGTTAATACGAATGTAGTTCTAAGGACAACCTTACACCATAAAAATTAAGGGTTTATGGTAGGACAACCTTACTAGAACGATAAGTATCAATATCCCAAACTCAAGAGGAATAATAAAGGGAAATAGCAGAAAGTAAATTCTAAACTATTACAACATTCCCCACTGTGCTTCAAATGAAAATATTACAACATTCACATCCACACATACATCCCACAATCTCGAATAATAAAAGATTGAAAATATAAATCACACAACCACAAAACACAAAGAATTATAGTGATTCACCTATGTGTATAACAACTGTTATAAAACAGTCACACGGATTGCTACTCCACTCCTAATATCCTCACACAAGGGATATTAGCGTTCACTATCAAAATAGGTTTTCACAAGTTCACCCAAAACCTTCACAATTGTGTCTTTTTAACTTGGGCTTACACAATCCAAAAACCCACTTTCTGAGTTTTCTAGCTCTCCTTAGATAACCACCATAATGAGATTCTTCTGGCAAATCTCAAAAGAAAACCAAAAAGAATAAAAGATTTATACAAATGTAAAATACCTGGATTTCTCCTTCTATAGCAGCCCAGTAGAACCAATCAGAGTAGATGATTGAATGTAGAAGTTCAAAAGTCTAATGCTCACTTTAAAATGGTTTTAGGTTCTAATTGATTTTAAATTAAACCAGTTGAGCTTAGCTCTATTTGATATTGATTCCAAGAAGAAGGAATATCACAATTCCTCTTTTCAATTATGATTGGAATGTAAAAACAAAATTAAATTACTAAAGCTAACAAAAGAGAATATTAAATGACCACAATATAGCTTAAAATAAACACAAACTTATTTTAAAGTGATCCCTTAATTTTACTTGAATTTCTCTTATCAAACTCTGAAATTCGTCATCTATTTATAGCTGCAGAAATCGCACCTTTGACTGGTCTAGTGGACGCTACAACTGGTCGTAGGAGAATGGATTTTTGAAATTTTTAGCGCGATCGGATAAAACCAACTCACGACTGGTCGTAGGCTTCTCACGACTAGTCATAAGACCACCAGATTAGTTGTTGTACTTTGAGTCGCAGAACCAGGACTGGTCGTAGGACGAGTCAACACTGTTCACACAACCGGTCAAGTAGAGTCCAGGACTGGTTGTGGACGAATAGAAATTTCTAAAAAATTGTAACAAACTTAGGACTGGTCTTGGAATCTCTTGAACTGGTTGTGGCAGTGCTAGGACTAGTCGAACAAGGTTCAGGACTAGTCTTAAAACAGTACAATTCCATGTAAAATGATTCAATTGAATTATGTATTCAAAATGACCAATCCTAAAGATAATTTAAGGTCACTCTTACCTTGAAAGTGAGATATGAACTCAAAACTTCTAAACTTCAGATGGTAGATGACCTTTGTGAATGAAGCTTGAGATCTTTGAACATAATGTAGTACTTGAAACAAAAAATCTTCTAAAGCTTGAATAACCATTCTTCTTTGTGTTGAATGCTGGCTTTAGTCTTGAACAAGAACACTTCTACTGTTGCAGCTAGTACTTACACTTCTCGAAGCAGTTTGTACTCGCATTCTTCTGTAGTATCTGAAGTAGTTCTTCGTTCTTGACTTGAAGCAAAGTGCCTAGAGCGATGAAATAATGTCTTGAACATTTATAACAATGAGCTACATAAGACATAAATTAAGGTTTTGGCACTACAAAATTTGACAACTAAAGGAGCATAAAATCATAGCGCTTACAATCTCCCCCTTTGTCAAATTTGCAACAAAATACTCAATAATAATATAACCAATATGAATACAAAGAATTATGCACAGGTTATAAAAGGAAACCAGTAACAATCTAGTTAATAAATCATGCACCAGTTTGTCATGCACCAGATGCACCAACAAACACACATCAAGATGCATCAACAAACTCACTTTAAGATGAAGTAGGCAAAATATTTACATTTACATTCCACCTCCTTACTCTTACTCCCCCTGAGTAGCACATAAATTCAAAAAAAAAATTGCTTGCAATGCAATGATATAACTATGCAATCCAAACCATAAATTCTCCCCCTTTTTGTCACAATATGACAAAGGAAGAAGAAAATAATGAAAAATAAACAGGAGTAATCAAAGAGTCAAGATATAAGTAAATAAAAGTTCAACAAAGCATTAAGATTTCAATAATTCAAACCAAAATCAGTAAAACATTTAAAGACAATCTAACAAAAGTAAACTTAAGGTTATTACAGACCAAAGAGAAAACTACTCAGTCTGAACCTGAAGACGGAGCAGGTATGGTAGGATCAAGTTGATGCATGCCTTTGTTTAAGCGCCTAAGATACTTGCGCATATATTTGAATTATAAATCATGGGCAATATTCATGTTTTCTACTTTAATATTCATATTTTCTACCTTCTCCTCAAGTGCACGCAGACATGCATCAAACTCAGATGGTTCATAATCAGGATTATTAGCAGAATCATACTCAATTTCATCAAAAATATCATCCATGTTTATGTCATCAGGAGGAAGATCATCAACTTCTTCTTCAGTCCCAACTCTAGCTCCATCACCACCATCCACTTAGCTAGGAGCTAATTCCAACTTCATTTTGTTTATATTTGAGTTGTTAAAAATTAGATTATGGATAGGAGCCTCTCCAACAGGCATAACGACCAACATATGTGAAGCCAACATAATCATGAGATAGGCAAATGGTATATCACTATGACCTGGATGGAGACGAAACTGAATAATAGAATGACAAATTAAAAATGGAAGACAAACTTTAGTATACCAGAAACAACTGAGTGCAAAACACGAACCATAAATGAAGTTAACTCTATTTTATTACCAGACCGCAGATACAGATTTGAAGTAAAAATTCTGTGGAGGACTCTGTATCTGGGCAATAAATACTTTGAGGGGAGCTCATTCCCTTTATGAGTCCATTGCACATTCATGCTACACAATGTTCTGGTGAGCATTCATTTTTCTATTTCTGAGGATTTTTTAGTTAGAATATGAATGAGGATACCCTCATCATTAACAGGTATTTCCATAAGGCCAGATATTAAATGACGGTCTACATCAAAAGGGCCTTCTCTAGCATCTATTTGAAATTTTAATTCTTAGTAGAAAAATTAGAGATGGATACAAACATGGACTATGCAATAGATTGGTATGCAGGCCCTCCCCAATGTAAGATGTTATCCCATCATATAGCTTGGAGAAGAGCAAAGATACCAAATAGAGCAATGTGGTTAAGATCAATAGCTTTTTCAACAATAACATTGCACAAACGCAAATCTCGTACATATGAAGGATCATTTTCGAGTGAACGAAGATGGTGCTGAGTTATTGGAGCTAATCTAGAGGATGATGGACCACGGGCTGTTTTCTTTTTCCTTTTAGCATCCATTTCCATAAAGAAATACAAAGGAATAAGAAAAGTCAAAGGAAGTAGAGATGGGTTTTCTTAGATCGGCAAATGTAGAAGAAAAACTCCAAAATCTCCACAAAGCTTAAAATCAAGCACTCCAATGTAAATAAAGAAGAGAATAGAACTTGAATCTGACAGATTGACCAATAAAATTCACTAACCTTGAAGATCAGGTCGGTGGGTTCGACTAGTCGGACGTCGGCTCATTGGAGAGGAAGTTAGAAATGAGGAAGATGAGATTTTCACCAAATTTAAAACATCCAACACGCTCCACGACTGGTCTTGAGCTGTCCTCGACCGGTCGTATCAGGACCGGTCATGTACACTCATGAATGGTCGAGTAGCGGAAAAAAAATCATGCAATTAAAAAAACTACAATTTAAACACATAAATATACAAAAATATTTACACTATGATACACAAATGCATGAATAATCAATTTTAAATGCACATACCAAGATCAAATTTTAATTTATTAAACCTTCTTTTGACGAGCGGTTTAGAAAAATGTAAGTAAGTTGAGTCTCTGTCGAAATGTATTTTAAAGATATTATTTTTTCTTCTACTAATTCACGAATATAATGATACCTAATGTCAATGTGCTTGGTACGTGAATGTTGGATTGATTTTTTTGAAATATTTATAGCACTGGAATTATCACAATGTAAATTCATTGAATCCTGTGTAATTCCATAATCACTTAACATACGTTTTATCCAAACAAGCTGAGCACATGCATTTCCAGCTGCGATGTATTCAGCCTCAACAGTAGAGAGTGATATAGAACTTTATTTCTTGTTAAACCAAGAAACCAAGCAATTTCCAATATAAAAACAACCACTACTGGTTGATTTTCTATCATCGATATTTTCAGCCTAATCAGCATTAGTATACCCTGCCAACTGAACACTAGTATCATATGGATACTAGAGAGATACTAGAGACCCAAATTAACTGAACTTGCGACATATCGCATAATCCACTTAACAGCAGTTAAATGTGACTTGTTAAGATTAGACTGATATCTTGAACAAATACCAACACTGAAAGTAATATCAGGTCTACTAACAGTTAAATAAAGCAAACTACCAATCATGCTACGATACAATTTAGGATCCATATCTTTACCTATAGAATCCTTTGAGAGTCTTAAAGTTGTACTCATGGGAGTATCAAAATTCTTACCATTCTCAAATCCGAATCTTTTAATCAAATTCAGAGCGTATTTGGTCTGAGAAATGAAAATTTCATTAGGTTATTATTTTACTTGCAACCCTAGAAAATAATTTAATTCTCCAACCATGCTCATTTCGAACTTAGATTTCATTAAATCTGCAAACTTAATAATCATGTTAGTACAAGTTGATCCATAAATAATATCATCAACATAGATCTAAACCATTAAGATGTCACTGTTCTGTTTCTTAACAAAGAGCGTCTTATGGACACTGCCCATTTGAAAATTATGACTAAGTAAAAACTTAGTCAATTTCTTATACCATGCCACCATAGAGAGCTTTTTTAAGACGGTATACATGATCAGTAAACTTAGGGTCTTCAAACCCTGTAGGTTATTCAACATATACTTCTTCATGTAAATCGCCATTTAAGAAGGCACTCTTTACATCCATTTGATAAATTTTAAAATTTCTAAAGCATGCAATGGATACAAAAAGTCTGATTGATTTAAGGCGAGCAACTGGTGCAAAGGTTTTATCATATACATTCAATTTGAGTGTACCCTTATTCAACTATTCTTGCTTTGTTTCGAATTATATTACCAAGTTCATCAGACTTATTTTTGAATATCCACTTTATTCTAATAATATGTTTATCTTTAGGTCTAGGAACAAGATACTAGACATCATTTCGAACAAGTTGATTAAGTTCTTCCTACATAACAAATATCTAGTTTTCGTCAGAAAGAGCATCTTTTACATTTACCGGTTCTATCTGGGATGTAAAGCACACGTAATTACATATGTCTTCTAATTGTCTATGAGTGCACACACCTGTGAGAGGGTTTCTAAGAATCTGAGTGGTTGGATGATCTTTAACAGTCCTCAATTCTGAGTTTATTTGATTTGATGAAGTATTTGGCTTGTCAATTAAAAGAACTTCATCATGGTCTGAACTTGGGGCAGGTGTATTCAAGTGATCGTCTATGACTCTATTAATAGATTCTTGAATAACACTGGTCCTTTTATTCAGTACGCAGTATGCGTAACTGTTTAAAGAATATCCTAAAAAGATCCCTTCATCACTTTTAGTGTCAAACTTTTCCAAATTTTCACGGTCATGCAAAATATACCACTTGCTACCAAAAACTCGAAAGTATTTAACAGAAGGCTTCTTATCAAACCATAGTTCATAAGCCAGTTTGTTATTAGATTTACAAGTATAAACCCGGTTAATAATATAGTAGGCGGTATTCACTACTTCAGCCCAAAGATTTTTAGGGAGCTTCATACTATTCAACATTACGTTTTCCATTTCTTGAAGCACTCTATTTTTCCTTTCCACAATTCCATTTTGTTGTGGTGCTTTAGGCCCAGAGAATTCATGTGATATTCCCTGATCACTACAGAATTTTCCTAAACTGCTATTCTCAAACTCAGATCGATGAGCACTACGGATTTTACTAACTTGAGAACCTTTTTCAGATTGAATACGTCTAATAATCCTTTTCACTTCATCAAGGGTTTCTGATTTATCCTTTAAAAAAGCTACCCAAGTGAATCTAGAAAAATCATATATGATTACTAAGATGTATTTTTTGCCACCTCGACTCTCCGTCATGGTAGGTCCGATAAGATCCATATGAAGAAGCTCGAGTGGTCTTGATGTGGCATTGGAGTTCACCTTCTTGTGAGAGCTCCTTGTTTACTCGCTTATTTGGCATTCACCACATATTTTTTCTATCTTTTGTAATTTAGGTATGTAAGCCCCGTATCTTAGACCGTACCATTCCAAAGGCTTCCACGGTCTTCCCAGTCGAATTTCGGCAACCTTCGACCTTTATTTGATGTTTACGTGTGATCTTAAGCTAAGTCCTGTATACCGAAGTCTGCTCGACCCGAGACTTATACCCTAATGACCGCACTGTCACCGCGGTTCTAACGTCGCGTCTCACGCACTAAGCCAATTCCTAGACCAAGAGATGTGGGCCCGCGTTCAGTTCGAGGATAAACGCCGCGCGTTGCAATTCCTAGAAAACATCACATCAATCTCATCAATCAAAGTACACATCACACTCCATCACTCACCCATCCCCAAGTACAACCACCCCTCTCCTAAAGTCAACTCTCTCTTACACAAGTACACATCACTCACTCACACCCATCCCTCTCTCTCGCTCTTACACCTCTCTCTCTCATCTCTCATTTCTCTCAAGCTCCATGGGAGCAACCCACGTCCATGGCTCTCCATGGGAGGAGCTTTGGGTGGCTACTCTCTACCATCCAATCCAATCCTTCAAAGCCGATCTCAGTCGTTGAATCACACCCATTCGAGCTCTAAATTGCATTGACGGAAGAAGGAAGAGAGGATCAAAGGTGGGTGCTTATCTCTCTCTCTCCCTTTCCTTCATTTTGAGTTGATTTGGTCGTGTGGCTCACCCGAATGGACCCCACTTTGATGTATGTATTTTTCATGCCCTCCAACCCCCTCTTTGGTGGCCTACATCCATAGGCAGGGCCCACCTCAATGTATGTATTATGTCCTGATTGTCCAGCGTCCAGGGACGCTGGACGTTGAATAGAAAACAC
This sequence comes from Magnolia kwangsiensis, assembly GCA_037074715.1. Lineage (NCBI taxonomy): Eukaryota > Viridiplantae > Streptophyta > Magnoliopsida > Magnoliales > Magnoliaceae > Magnolia > Magnolia kwangsiensis. The sequence continues at coordinate 31,863,462 of CM073585.1, read as the reverse complement.
AAAGATGAGCTTGGTTTAAGACATTTTGGGGTGGGCCACTTGTATAGGCCCCACCTTAATATATGAATTCCATCCACACCGTCCATTCCATTTCCCAAATCATTTTAGGCATTGAGCTGAAAAATGATGCTGATCCGATCATTTTGTGGGTCATAGCATAGAAGAGAGTGGCTTTACCGTTGGAATCCACTCCGATGTTTTTATACTCTGAAATATACTTAATATTGGGCTTGGTGAAATTGTTATAAATTGTAGAATCCAATGGGTGGACTGGATCCATCTGTTGCAGGCCCCAAATGAGAAAATCACAGAATTTTATATTTAAAATAATAATAATAATAAGGAAGAAGCAGCAGCAGCGCCTACTACTGACTGACCTGAGGATGCGTTGGGGGTCCTGCGCTGGACGTTAGACGTGAAGATGGACTGGGACCGTGGGTCCCAGCCGTGGGCCCCACCCTGACGTGTGTTTATCATCCACACTGTTCATTTGGTGGGTCCCTTCTTGAAGTGGGCTCCCTTCAAAAATCAGCCCCATTTGCAACTCAGGTGGCCCACATCGCAGGAAGCAGTGGGACTGGACGTCTACCATTGAAACCGGCCTCGGCGTCCAAAAGTTTTGGATCATCAAGAAATTTGTTCTTCCTTTTTCATCTAGGTCCGTGTGACCTTATCAACGGCTTGGATGGCGGATAAACGTTATGTGGGCCCCATGTGGGACCCACTTGTATGAAGCAGATTGGCTCGAGTACCGCACCAGCTGTATAGCTGATGGTGGACGTCAACAAGTTAGGTGGGCCCACTAGTAACATGTATATCAGGGCTGTCCATCATGTGGGACCCACCTTGATGGATACATATCCACCCCGTCCGTTGGACGTGGCCAGTTATAAAGTGTGAACTTGCAGTAGGGTGTACTAACAGCTGCAACAAGATAAATAATAAAATAAATATATAATATTATTATAATATGTAATATAATATTAATGTGTTATTGGGGAGGGTGCCCATCACCTGGAAGCCACTCCATGTAATCCATCCTCATCATCCATCCATTTTTCTGGCAGGAAGTGGAACCCACTCCACACGTGTTGCATGAGTGGAGATGGCCCACACAGATGTATGCATTTTATCTTCCACACCATCCATTCATTGCATCCATGCCGTCCATCTGACGGGCCACATCATGATATATGCATTCCTTCCATGTTGTATAGCAGCACGTGTGGCTCATTGGATATGGGGCCCACCTTGAAGACGTGCATCCAGCACGTGGACCCCACCTTGATGTATCCGTCCTATATCTAAACCGTCTGTCCAGCGTCCAAACGGTCTGGACGCTGGACCCTTTTCTAACAATAAAATAAAATAATATATATATATATATGTAATACATGTATGTGGTGGGCCCCACGTGGGACCCACCTGCTGGACGAATTGGCAGAGGTACCGCGCACCAGCTATATAGTTGCTGGTGACGTCACCAAGCTCCGTGGGGCCTACTGATGTATGTTGTATGTATTGAATTCCATACCGTCTATCAGTGTGGACTCCACTGTGTTGTATGGCTCTTATCCGCACCGTCTAGATGGCTGGACGGTGGGACCCACCACTAATGTATTTATTCTATACCCATGTTGTTTATCAGGTGGACCACTATAGAAATCAGTGGAGATTGAGCGTCAACCAATGATACCCTTTTAGGGTCACAGAAGTTTTGGATGAATATAGAATTTGTTTTTCCCCCTTAATTAGGTCTGTGTGACCTTATCCATAGGTGGGATGGGAAATAAACGTATGATGGACCCCACGTGAGACCCATCTCTATGGAGGGATTGGCCGGTGTACCTCCTCACACATCCATATAGCTGTTGTACTACCAGGCGAGTTTGATCATGAGGTTTATGTTATATCTAGACCGTCCATTGTGCGGGTCCCACCTTGATGTACCTATTGCATACCTGGACCCCACGTGATGTATATGTTTTTATATCCACACCATTCCACTATCTGGACGATGGAATGCACCTTGATTTATGTATTTTATTCACGCCCTCCATGACGATGGGGACCGCCTCAATATATGTGTTTTACAACCACGTCATCCGTCCGTGAAGCTGGACATACAAGGCCCAGTGCGAAATGTGTATGGCCCATTAAGTTGTGTATGAATTCCTTGTATGAGCCACTCCTTGGGAGCAATGTTGGTTAGATGTCCACATTGATGGATCATGATGGTTGGATGTCCAAATTGTGACCTTCCCTTAGGCCTTGTTAGACCCATTCTCATCATTCCCTCAGTGGGTTAACCCAAATAAGTGGGCCCCATTCACCGTAGACTGATGGCTCCGTGTTATCGGATTTGATATAACCACGGCCGAGTGCTGATCGGTGATCTTTATATTATAATTGATCGGCTGATCATCTATGGACCCCGTTTTGTTTATCTGCTGATTATCGGTGCGATTGACATGACAGATTTACCGATTCTGATTATCGATCGATCTGATTGTCATGACCGATTTCTGATCCCGATTGTCATGACCGATCTGTCGACTTTGATTATCGATCGATCCCGATTGTCGTGACCAATTTTCGATCCCAATTGACGTGACCAATTTACCGACTCTGATTATCGATCGATCTCGATTTTTGTGACCGATTTCGGATCCTGATTGATGTGATCGATTTTTGATCCTGATTGACGTGATCGATTTGCAGACTCTGATTATCGATCGATCCCGATTGTCGTGACCGATCTCCGATTCCTATTATCGTGGCTGATTTTTCCAATTTCTGATAATCAGTCGAGGTCGATTAGCAATCGATTCCGATTGTCATAGCCGATTGCCGATTAGCGATCGAGGCGGTTATTGTGACCGATTGCCGATCCCGATTGACATGGTCGATTTACTGATTCCCATTGTCGTGGCCCATTTGATATATATGAGGCCGCGTATCGAGGCCGATTCCGAGCATCGATTCCGATTGTTAAGGCCAATTTCGAATGCCGAGGCTGATTGTCGAGACCTATATGAGGTATACGCGACCCATAATTGAGACCTATTGTGATATGTATCCATTCCGTGTTTAAGGTCTAATGTGATGAATAGGAGGTGTATGTAATGAGGCCCATTATGATGTATTTAAGGCCCATGGGCGAGGCCCATTGTGATGTATTCGTGGCCTATGGGCAAGGCCCATTGTGATATGTATTAGGCCCATGAGCAGGGTCCACCTATTGTGTTGTGTATATGTGGCCCTTGAGTAAGGCCTATTGTGTTGAGTATTAGACCTTTGTGTGAGGCCGCGGGCCCATTATATGTTTAGCTCTATGTAGGCCATTCCTTGGGGGCGATGTTGGTTTAATGTCCACATTGTTGAGGCCGATCATTGATACCGATTATGAGTATGTGACAGTATAGCATCATGATACATGCCCATACGCATCATCTACATGTTTGTTATGAGACGTGATTGACCATTACATATGCCATATGGCAGGTTGTTCATGGGGCTCCTTGATAGGCATAGTTGCCCCACATGAGAGCACGACATGCGCAGAATTGACGTATGACTGGATTGCATGACTCATACATCTTGCATTGCATTGTGTTATATTGTACGCCCTAGCGATATCAGGGTCATAGCCTCTACAGCATTTCGTGGATGGCCAGATGGGATATCAAAAATTTGTTCTACATGAGATGCTATAGATATCTCTGGGTGAAAGTCCTTAAACTCTCTTAGTTCCAGAGGTTGCTCCAACGTCTAAACCGAGATGATGTATGAGCGCATGAGGACCTTATACTATTAAGTCTGTCTCCCACTGTGCCGTGGTGGGTTGGAAGGGGATGCGGCCTTACCTGCCTGAGAGGAGGGAGCAATGCTAGGCTGAGTCTGACCAGCTCAAGGAATGGGTCCGCTATCAACGAGCCGAGCCTGATATTGGCAGGCAGTGAGGTCTCTTCCACTCACCTTGTTGCGCACGATGGGGCGGCAATCTGGTTTGGAGTGTAATAGACTCCGATGATATCCCAGAGAGGAACCATATTGATATGTGGACTTATTGAGTAGGAGTTGCATGCTCATTCATTCATTCATTCACTATCCACTCGGGCTGGTGGTGCGTAACTAATTGTTGTGTACCTTCGTTATGGCAAGGATTTCGGTTGGGCGCGCGACTAACCTAAGATCGAGAGTTTACCACGTTGAGTCTGACTATCCAAAATTAGGTATGAGACAGGTTTAGATAAAAGTCCTTTGTGGTAGATCCCGTAGCCTGCGATACTAAGTACTATCATCCCGACTTCACACTCTAGCATGGTCATTTCATTCGCATCGCATATTGCATTATATCCACAGGCATATGGAATTTTAGGTTGCTATGTTTCTACACTTATATGGCTTAGACAGACTTAGCAGGATTTGTATATTGCATGGCATCCTCGGCATTTGATATTTGGCTCTTTATGACTCCTTATTGCATAGCTGTCCTATATTACGTATTCTGATATTGATTGACTTATGAACTTGTTCATACTTCCACGTACTCTATTATCATATGATTTATGATCTTGTCAATATTTCTGCTTATTCCGAAAATGTATAATTTTTATATTACTAGTAATTTCAGTATTGTATGATGATGGCATTATATTGAATACTTGACACTTACTTTGTGCACACACTTACACCACCCTCTAAGCTTTCTATAAGCTTATGCATAATAGATGCGTGCAGGTGATGTTAGGTTGTAGCAGTGTTGAGCTTGGAGCATGCAGCGATCTTCTGGAGCTTGATTTTTTATTTATGCATTTCCCTTTCAGCATTGTACTCAAATGATTATATTAGTGGATATGTGATGATGACGTTGCCTTTGTGAATTGGGTAATCCTGTGGTTATGCTTATTACGAGTTAAATGTATATTGAAAAATAAAAATAAAAAAATCCTCCTTGTAGGAACCCAAGATCGGAATCTGGTATATGGACGCTAGGAGGTGAGAATGGGGTACTACGGAGGCTATCGACACCGGATTTGGCGATCAGGATTCCTGTGAATCCGATTTTCAGGTTTGAGGCACGACAAGGTAGACCTCTTATTAGTTTTCTTTTGCTTAATTTGTATAAATTACGGTAGTGTACATGTCCAAGGCGTTTATGCTATAATTCTGTCTCGTCGGTATGGACCATATAACACGTTTGACTAGAAGAGCTGCCATCGCTTACAATATAGCAGTTTTCAGAAGTTCTGCAACCAGTTAATATTACAGATTCCTTTTTGTTTATGATTTCATAACCTTGATTGGAAAATTTCACACTATGATTGTTATCGCATATTTGAGATATGCTTAACAGGTTGTGTTTTAGTCCCTCAACATATAAAACATTCTTGAATAAGGAAAGGTTATAGAGTTGAACCACACCTTGGCCAATAATCTTGTAATTGCTACCATCACCAAATGTGACTGACCCATCAGTCATATCTTTGAGATCGGTGAATAAAGCCTTGTCGCCTATCATATGCCTGGAGCATCCACTATCTAGGTATCACTTTGAATGGCTTGTAGTTTTGAAAGCAGTGTGGGCAACTAAGCAGGTAACCTTAGGAACCATTTCATAATAGTTTTGGGTTTAGGAGTATAGTGGGTCTTCTTTTGATTGTAGTTATAGTTAGAGTGACCTACTGAGTTATATTTTAAGAGCTCCTTAAGAAGATCAACTATTTTCTCAGCTAAAGGGTTTCGGTTATGATATTTATAAATGTTTTTCGATTTTTGAAAAGTAGTTTTAGAAAAAACTTGATTTGTACTTTTTCATTTTGAGTTCAAGGTCTGTCCTTTTACAAACTTAGGAGACGTATTCTTATGTTTAAGAGGAACATTTTTCTTGCAGCCCAAATCGGATCGATTGGCACATTTCCTTGATCCAGATAAAAGTTTTTCTAACTTTGGATCTTCTTGGGCATACTTCCATGTATCCTTTAAACTCAAAAGAGAAGAGACTTCAAGTTTAAGATTTTCATTCTTAGATTTCAGACTTTCAATCTGAGAGTTTTTAAAATCCAAATCACATTTGCATTTTTCAAAACAGTCTGAAATATGAGATTTTTCTAAAGCAAGAGATTCAAAATTTTCTCTAAGCTTTGAAAATCTTTCTTTTTAAAGTTTAAGTTTAACAGCAATTTTACAACTTTCCTTATATAAGGTATTGTAAGCATCTTGAAGATCATCTTCATTTTCACATTCATTATTCAGATTTTCTTCACTTGTTGAATCATTATTTGAAAATGTGAATTTGGCTAGAGTCATAAGGGCTTTCACTTCATTACCCGACTCGGTTTCAGAATCTTCTGAATCAGAAGAGGCTTCAGAATCAGAGGATTCATCCCAAATAGCCAACATACTCTTCTTTTTGGGTTTGTCCTTTTTAGGACACTTATTTGCTAAATGCCCATATTCTTAACAGTTATAACATTGACTCTCTTTTAAAGATTCCAAGGCTTAAATTTAGATTTTGATCTTTTCTTCTCATTAGCTTTTTGAAAATCAACCCTCTTTTTGCTTTTAAAAATTTTATAAAACTTTTTTACTAAAAGGGCCATATCGTCTTCAGAATTTTCTAAATCAAGATTGATTTCTTGAGAAACATCTTTAGAAGACTCGAGGGCAATAGATTTTCCTTTAAGAGCTTTAAAATTTAACTCATAGGTTTGTAAAGATCTAACTAATTCTTCTACCCTCACAGTATCCATATCACGAAGTTCTTGGATCGCAATTACCTTAGAGTTGAACCGTTTAGGAAGTGAAAGTAGTATCTTTGCACACACTTTACTTTCTGGGATTTTATTGCCAAGACCCCACATAGAGTTTACAATGTCATTTAATCTTGTATAAAAGTCTATAAACATTTCATTTTCCACCATATGAATTTCTTCAAATTTGGTTGTGAGGAGTTGGACTTTAGATTTTTTGACAATTGATGTACCCTTGTGTGTCATTTCTAAAATATCTCAAGCTTGCTTTGTAGAATCACAGGATATAATTCTTTTGAATTCATTCGGTGATAGGGCGCAAATGATTTCATTTAGGGCTTTAGCATTTGCACTACTCTCACTTTTCTGAAGTGTAGTCCATGAGAAATAAGGAGTTACTCTCATTGTTTTTGAACCATCGATTCCAGTCACTTCAGTGGTAGAAGGGGTCCATTCATTCACTTTGGCCAGCCACACACTTTCATCCATGAATTTTAAAAAGATTCTCATCCTAGCTTTCCAATAAGCATAATTGGAGCCATCAAAGGGAGGAGGCCTAGTGACTGATAGGCCATCAAAATTTGACATCTTATATATAGCTTAGATCGTTAGCTCAGGAAATAAATCCAAGTATAAAGAATTAAAATGAGCTATTAGGCTCTAATACCACTTGAAATGGCCAAGCTACATGTCCTAGAGGGGAGGAGGGGGGGGGGGGGGGGGGGGGGGGGGGGGTGAATAGGACTGACAAATTAAAAAATAACAGCGGAATATAAGAAATAAGATAGCCAACAAAAGAAAGTAAACAAACCACAATAAAGGAATGTAAAGTAACCTCGAATTTAAGTCTTGAAAGGCTGATACAAATGTAGTTCTAAGCACAACCTTGCACCATAAAAATCAAGGGTTTATGGTAGGACAACTTTACTAGAATGATAAGTATCAATATTCCAAACTCAAGAAGAATAATAAAGGAAAATAGCAGAAAGTAAATTCTAAACTATTATAGCATTCCCCACTATGCTTGAAATGAAAATATTACAACACTCACATCCACACATACATCCCACAATCTTGAATAATAAAAGATAAGAAATGTAAATCACACAACCACAAAACACACCTGTGTGTACACCAAATGTTATAAAACAACCACACAGATTGCTACTCCACTCCTAATATCCTCACACAGGGGACATTAGCGTTCACTATCAAAATAGGTTTTCACAAGTTCACCCAAAACCTTCACAATTGTGTCTTTTTAACTTAGGCTTACACAATCTAAAAAACCACTTTCTAAGTTTTCTGTCTCTCCTCAGATAACCACCACAATGAGATTTTTTTGGCGAATCTCAAAAGAAAATCAAAAAGAATAAAAGATTTACACAAATGTAAAATACTTGGATTTCTCCTTCTGTAGCATCCCAATAGAACCAATCGGAGTAGATAATTGAATGTAAAAGTTCAAAAGTTCAATACTTACTTTAAAATGGTTCTAGGTTATTTTAAATTAAACCAGTTGGGCTTAGCTCTATTTGATTTTGATTCCAAGAAGAAGGAATATCACAATTCCTCTTTTCAATTATGATTGGAATGTAGAAACAAAATCAAATTAATAAAGCTAACAAAAGAGAATATTAAATGAGCACAATATAACTTAAAATAAATAAAAACTTATCTCAGAGTGATCCCTTGATTTTACTTAAATTTCTCTTATCAAACTCTGAAATTCGTTGTCTATTTATAGTTGCAGAAATCGTACCTTCGACTGGTCTAGTGGACACTACAATTGGTCATAGGAGAATGGATTTTTGAAATTTTTAGCGTGATTGGATAAAACTAACACACGACTAGTCGTAGGGTGTCTACGACTAGTCGTAGGCCCTCTAAGACTGGTCGTAGGCTTCTCACGATTGGTCATAGGACCACTAGATTAGTTATTGGACTTTGAGTCGTAGAACGAGTCGACACTGTTCACATGACTGGTTGAGCAGAGTCCAGGACTGGTCGTGGACGAATAGAAATTTCTGAAAAATTGCAACAAACTTAGGACTGGTCTTAGAATCTCTTGGACTTGTCGTGGCAGTGCAAGGACTAGTCAAACAAGGTTCAGGACTAGTCTTAGAATAGTCCAATTCCATGTAAAATGATTCAATTGAATTATGTATTCAAAATGACCTATCCTAAAGACAATCTAAGGTCACTCTTACCTTGAAAGTGAGATATAATCTTTGAAACTTCTAAACTTCAAATGGTAGATGACCTTTGTGAATAAAACTTGAGATCTTTGAACATAATGTAGCACTTGAAATAAAATATCTTCTAAAGCTTGAATAACCATTCTTCATTGTGTTGAATGATAGCTTTAGTCTTGAACAAGAACACTTCTACTATTGTAGCTAGTACTTACACTTCTCGAAGTAGTTTGTACTCGCATTCTTCTGTAGTATCTGAAGTAGTTCTTCGTTCTTGACTTGAAGCAAAGTGCTTAGAGCGATGAAGCAATATCTTGAACATTTATAATAATGAGTTATATAAGACATAGATTAAGGTTTTGGCACCACAAAATTTAACAACCAAAGGAACATAAAATCATAGCACTTACAACAACCCCAAGTGTAGGGTTGCGATGTAGTAATAATCTTGATTTAGGGTTTCCAAGGATCCACTTGCAGTTATTAGGATGTTTCCTTATTTGATTCAAGTAACACAATTGGAATTGGAGTCCTATCCTTTCCAATTAGAAGATATATCAATAAAATCAATCTAAACTTTCATTGACCTAATTCTCAACGGATGAGAGTTGTGAGGGTTAGAAGTGATTCTATCATTTAACCATGCCCAGGAAATAATGGAAAACAACAGGATATACTAATCCCGTAACCAAACATAGAAGAATCATGAAGGTTAAAAGAGATTCCATCACTTGACCATGCCCAAGAGACGATGGTGAACAACAGGATTTACTATCTTCACAATCTCAAATCAGGAAAAGAAGATACTCAAAGCTAGTGTAGATCCATTGTAATTTGAGTCACAACAAACCATTAAAAACTAAAAGTATTCCTTAATTATTAAATTAGAATCAAAGAAGTTCAACAAGAACAAGAATCAAACAAGAAAAACATCTTAATCATGCTACAAGCTTCACCGTAGCTAAGGGATTTAGCCATAGCTAAGGGATTTAGCCAACCATAGACATGATTGGATCTAAAATCTTAGAAGAAAGCATTAAAAACTAAGAAGAAGAGAAGAGAAAACTCTTGAGTGATGGCTCCACACCTTTTCTCTACTCCTCAAAACCCTAGATATCCCTAACAAGACTTAGGAAACCCATATTTATAGGCTACTTTCCACAAAATTGCAAAACTGCCTCAAATTTATGCAGTCCGCATAACTGTGCGTAACACCTTCGATGTCATCGAAGGGGTTTGAATCTGAAAGTTGCGTTTCTCCTTTCGTATTACGTAAGTCTCTGTGTCATCAAACCTTCCTTTGATTTCATCAAGAAGTCAATCCATCGAAAAAGTGTCCAAAATAGTCTAGCGAGTTGCTTCAATTTCTTTAATAATTTCGATGTCATCGAACAGTCTTTAACGTCATCGAGCATCTTCTTCGAGTCATCGAACATATCTTCGATTCATCGAGAATTGCATCCAATATATCCAGCAACCAACTTAATTTTTCTGTAAAAATTCGATGTCATGGACCTGTATTCGATGTCATCGAACACTGGTCAATGACATAGATTGTGAAGTGAATTTCAGTACTTTATTCTTCTGACTTGCTTGCTTCTCTACTTAGTTAGTTGGATCTTGGGGTCTTGAAATCTTTAATCTTGGTCTCCAAAGATTCGTTCTTTGCTTTGGTAATTCTTGAGCCTTAAATTCATACTTTTAGCATTCTTTTCAATCCAATCTCGTAAACTCACCTTGCAACACAAACATGTATAAAATATACCATTAATCATTATCATATTCATAAAACCAAGATCTGAATGAGAAAAAATATACAATATTTAAGTCTTAATAGGTATGTCTCATCTTGACCTAAATAGATATATTTCAGATCAGAGGGTAAAGGTTTTAGGTTAAGCTTCAGTGCCTTGAGGTTAGACGGTAGAAGCGCTACATCAGCTTGGGGTAATTCTTCAAATTATGGCCTCCACCGGTTAACTTGTATTGGCATGGTATCCAGCATAGTTCCCATCTCCCTAATCATATAATCATCTAAATCATGGGACTGGGCCAGGAACATCTCTAGAGGGTCAGAGGATAAGGTCAGAAGTGTTCTATCTTTAATAAAAAAATCAATCAAGTTAATATCATGGGCATTGTCATCATCCTCTTCCTGTTTGCTCATATTGAAAAAGATATTAAGCCCTAATGTTATATTCCCAAAAGACAAATTCATGACTCCATTCATGCAATTAATGATTGCATTTGATGTGGCAAAGAATGGGCGACCAAGAATGACTAGAATTTGAGTGTTCATGTCTGCAATGAGTTGAGTATCTAAGACGATAAAATCTACTTGGTAGTAGAATTTGTCAACCTAAACCATCACATTCTTAATTATCCCTCTTAGTACACGAACTGAACGATCGACAAGTTGTAATGTGGTCCGGGTGGGTTTTAATTCACCTATATCCAATTGTTCGTAGACCGAGTATGGGATCGGATTTGCGCTCGCTCCTAAGTTAAGAAGTGCATGCTCAATCTCATAATTCCCAATTACACAAGCGATGGTTGGGCTATCAGGATCTTTGTACTTTTGTGGCGCATCTTGATTTTGTTAGCACTATGTTATATATCTAGCACCCTATATTATCAAATTTCGTAGTGACAAACCACTTTAGAATGATGAACTTGTTCATAAATGGAACGTTCAGCTTCATACAAAGATGAGCTACAAGTCAAGAAGATTTCTCTATCTACATCAACTTCAAGTACAACATCGACATCAAATACTATTTCAACTTCAAGTGCAAGTTCTTCTTCAAGTCAATGTGTGTGCATGTTCAACTATAAGTACTAGTTCAAGTTCAAGTACTAGACCAAGTGTAAGTGCTACTTCAAATACAAGATCAAGTCCAAGTGCATTACATGGTCAAGATCAAGTTTCAAGTATACAAGACCAAGTTTCAAGTATACAAGATCAAGTTTCAAGTATACAAGATCAAGCTTCAAGTATACTATCTGCTGAAGTTACTGAAGATACAAGTTCTATGTTCAATATTTTAGGTATAAATGACCCTAGAAAGACCTTAGGTTTTGGTCATTCATATTGCACATTTTAATATGGGTTATTGTACTTGTTATAGGCTCTACGACCGGTCCTAGTCACTGTTCGACTAGTCTAGGCTCTGGCTCGCCAATCCATGGTTTTTCTCGACCAGTACAGGATTTATTTCAAAATTTTGGATTTTTCTAGTAGGGTCATGACTAGTCGAGCACTCTACTCGACTAGTCGTGGGAACTGGCTCGACTCGAACTCCAATAACCTTTTTGAGCCCTACTCGACCAGTCGAGTGCCATGCTAGACCAGTCGAGGGTCAGTTTTATCCGATCGCGGCAGAATTTTTGAAATTTGGTTGCTCCTACGACTAGTCGAGGTTGACCTTAGAACAGTCGAATGAACCGTTTTTCAGCCTATAAATAGAGATCTTTTCTCAGCTTTATTCATTCATTCAAAGAAAAATCAAGCCATCGCTCTGAGAGAAAAGTCCCCGTGATTGTTAAGTTATTCTCTGATAAATTGAAATTCTTTTGTTATATCTTTTTATTTCTAATTTCTTGATCTCTCATAGCATAAATCTAATTTTATAAGGGTGTTCTTCTCTACCCCTTTTGAGATCAAATAAATTGAATCAAAGTAGCCCAAGGTTAAATTAATTTAAAATTCATTTAGATTTAGAACCCTTCTATATGTGTGTTGGACTTTGAACATCTACATCTGCAAGTGAAGTGGTTCCACCAGGCTACAATGAAGAAGAATCTTCAAATAAGTATTTTCATTTATAGCTTTTGGTTTTTGAGATAGTCAGAAAATCTCTATTATGGTTTTGACTGAGATAAACAAGAAAATCTCAGCATGGGATTTTTAATTGTGGTAGCCCATTGAAAACACAATTGTAAAGGTTTTAAGGTGAACCTTGGAAAATCTTCTTTCATAGTGAAAGTCAATATCACATGGGTTGTGATTATTGGGAGTAGAGTAGGTGTGTCTGATTGAGGACAATTGGTGTACACACCGAACCACTATAATCCTTGGAGTTTTGGTGGATGATGATGATGATGTGATGTATGTGTGATAAATGCTTGTATCTATTTCATATACATGTGGTGAATGTTGTAATAGTTAGATTTGTTTCTATTGCTTCTTATTTTAGTTTGGGTTTTTGATCCTTACTGAGTTGAAGACATCAGGTTGTCCTACCATAAACTTTGGTTTTTGGTGTAAGGTTGTCCTTTGAACAACGTTTGAATCAACCTCTCAATACTATTGCAATTGAGATTGTTATTTGTTTTAGCTATCTTTATTTCTATTCCGCATTTATTTTTTATTTGGCATAGTCCTATTTACCACCCCCCCCCCCCCCCCCCCGCCCCTCTCCCTCTAGGACTGAGAGTTCGCCCTTTTCAAGTAGTATCAAAGCTAAGTAGCTCATTTTCTTAGATTTATTTCTTGAGCTTATCGATCTAGAGCTTTCTGTATGTCAAATTTCGATAGCCTTTCTATCACTAGGCCACCATCGTTTGATGGCTCAAACTATGCTTATTGGAAAGCCAAAATGAGGATCTTTCTAAGATCTATTGATGAAAACGTGTGGCAAGCTATAGTAACTAGATGGAATCCACCAATGTCTGAAGTTCTAGGCAATGATGGAGCCAAGTCCCTTAAAGAAACATCATTTTACATGTGGACCACTTTAGAAAATGAGAGCAGTGTAAATGCAATCACATGTGCACTATCACCTAATGAATTTAAAACAATCATTTCATGTGATACTGCTAAACAAGCATAAGATGTAGGCCCATATCCTAGTCCGTACCGTTCCGTAAACTCCTGGGATCATTCTTGTCGAATTCTGGTAACCTGCGATCTGTAGACAGCATTTGCATGTGACCCTAAGTCGCATCCCTTAGATCTGAGTCAGCTCAACTTAAAACTTATACCTTAGCGACTGTGTCATCACCGCGGTTCCAACGCCGTGTCTTGCGTATCGATGCGATACCCAAGCCAGGAGATGTGGGCTCGCATTTATCTCGAAGAAACGTCGTGCATTTACAAATCCCGAGAGAATATCTACAACCCATCTCATCAATAAATGAAGTCTAGTTAAGTACACAACCCATCACACCCATACCTCACATGTCACCTCTCTTACACAACCCATGCCTCTCTTGCAAAAGCTACCCCCAAAGTAACATTTGTCTTACACAACCCATACCTCTCTTATACAACCATCCCTCTCATCCCATCCTTCTTACACACATCACTCCTCTTTCTCATTTCACTCAATCCCATCTCATTCTTTGCCATTTCCAAGCAACCAAGGAGAGAAAATCCTAAGAAGAGAAAGAACCCAAGATCAAGGCCCACTTCCTACCCTAAAATCTCACCATCCAACCCTTTAATCTTCATCATCCTCCATCAAAGAGTGAGCTTAGGAGCTTAGCATTCCAAGGAGCTAAAGAAGATTACCTTAGGTGGGTAATCTTAGGCGTAGATGATGATCTTTGTTTATAGGGCAAGTGGGGCCAACTAGTCAATGGTAGGGATCCCATTTTGGACCCAAGGTGTGGCCTATGGCCCACCATGATATGCATGTGTTACCCATGAGGGGTCCATGGACCCCACCATGATGTTATTTGTTATCCATCTTGTATTAAGTTATGTAGACCTTGAAATTTGTGGTGGAAATGAGATTTTCACCCTAGATTTTGATTGAGGGCCACCCATCTTGATGTATGTATTGTAAAATCTAGGGGAGCTCATAGTGGTGGAGCTTCCCCGCCTCATGTCTCTCTCTCTCTCTCTCTCTCTCTCTCTCTCTCTCTCTCTCTCTCTCTCCCAGTTTGACGACCCACCTTACCTTGATTATTTGTCCATGCCATCCTCATGATGGGCCCACCGTGCTGGACTATCCAGCAGATGGGCTTGCTGACTGTCCATCTAGATAGGCCTGCAAGAAGGAAAGCACAAATATCAGTCTGATCCTAACCTTAGTGGGCCACCACGTGGACCCACCTTTAAGTGTTATATCTAAATAGTCCATCTGTAGACCTGATCATGAGGTATGTGTCTCATCCTCACTGTCCAGTAGGCCTGAATAGTGGGAAAACATGAACATCAGCTTGATTCTGAAGTTGGTAGGCCACGTACATGTGGACCCCACCTTATATGTATTACATTTGCACTGTCCAGCTGCAGGTGCTGCTGGGAAGGCAAGGCACAGACGTCAGCATTAATCTGATGTTGTGGGCCACGCTGACGTGGACCCACCTTGGTATGTGTTATATCCTAACCGTCCCTCTGTTTGGACGATGCTGGACCGACGTCCAGCAGCTGTGGGACCCATCGTTGTATCTTTTCGTATCCACTGTCCATCTGTAGACAGGTGGAAGCCCACCTGATGTGTGTTGTCCACACATAGGCACCACATGATGTATGTATCTTATATCCACACCATCCAGCTCTCTGGACAGTGGAATCCACCGTGATATTTATGTTTTATCCTCACTGTCCACCTGGACGATGGGATCCTCCATGATGTATATGCTTCATCCACACCATGCATTCAAGGGACCCACCATGATGTTATATCCACGCTTTCCATCCAGACCGTCCATCTGGATGGTGGGCCAGTAGCTATTTAGCTATTGGTTGATGTTAGCAAGTTCTGTGGGTCCCGCATGATGTATGTGTTAGATCCAAACCATCCATCTGTTGGGTCACACTAGCTATATAGCTGTTGTAAGTGACGTTACACACACATGCACACATCTTTTAAGCTTTTGTAAGCTTATGCATGACCATTGCATGCAGGTGATGTTAGATCGTAGTAGCGTTGAGGCAGGAGCGTGTATCAGATTAATTTGGAGCTTTTTGATCATTTTGTATTTCCCTTTCCACATTGTACTCAAATGTTTCATTATAGTGGATATGTGGTGATGTTATTTTGTGACTTGGTTATGCTCCATTATAAAAAAATTCATATTAAAAATCCTCTTTGTAGGATCCTAGGATTGAAATCTGGCATATGGGTGCCGGCAGCTCAGAATTGGACACTACGGAGGCTGTTAGCGTAGGATTCGGTGATCGGAAATTTTGTGAGCTCGGTTTCTGAGTTTGAGGCGTGGCATAGGACATTCTTGAAATGACACACGAGGGAACGACTATAGTAAAAAAGTCTAAAGTTCAGATCCTCACCACTAGGTATGAGAAAATTCATATGGAAGAAAATGAGTCTTTCATGTACTTTTATACGAAACTAAATGACATAATTAACTCTATGTGAGGTCTAGGAGATAGTATCCTAGAAAGTAAGGTTTGCGCTAAGATTCTGTGATCACTTCCTAAGAAATTTAATTCCAAGGTGACTGCCATTTAGAAACTTAGAGATACGGATCAAATGAAGGTTGTGGAGCTTGTTGGTTCACTTCAAACTTACGAATTAAAATTCAAAGCCCTGAAAGGTAAGTTCATAGCTCTTAAATCATCCAAATATATTTCAAAAGATAGTAATGTTAATTCTGATTGTGAAAACTCAAAGGATGATATGACTTGCTAAAAAGTTTTACAAGATTTTTAAAAGTAAGAAAAGACTTGATTTTCAAAAACCCTTTGAGAAGAAAAAGAGAAAATCCAGAAGTTGAAAATCTCTAAAAGATAGTCAGTGTTTCAACTTCTATGAATATGGGCATTTGACAAATAAGTGTCCAAAAAGGGATAAGCCAAAGAGAAAAGGCATGTTAGCCACATGTGATGAATCATCCAGCTCTGAAGTTTCTTCTGAGTCGGATGAATCAGAACATGAAACTTCAAATGAAGTCAAGGCTTTAATGACTCTAGCCATAGTCACTTCCATAGATAGTTGTGATTCAACTGAATATGAAAATATGAGGAGTGACCTTGAAAATGAAGATGATCTTCAGGATGGCTATAATGCCCTATACAGGAAAAGTTGTAAGATTGATGTCAAGCTAAAACTTCAAAAAGAAAATTTTCTGAAATTGAAAGAAGATTTTGAAAATTCTATTTTAGAAAAATCTCATATTTCTGATTGTTTTGAAAAAACAAAATACGATTTGAGTTTCAAAACTTTTGAATTTGAAAAATTAAAAACAGAAAATGAGAAACTAAAACTTGAAGTTTCTTCCCTATTAAGTTCAAAGGATACGTGGAGATATGCCTAAGGAGACCCTAAATTTGAAAAGTTATTAACCGCATCTAAAAAATGTGGAGATAGAACGAGTCTGGGCTATGTCAAAGATATACCTCAGAAAAATAAGAGTGAATCTCCTACATTTGTTAAAGAAGAATCCTCTAACGCAAAAGGAAAGGGCTTGAAATATAATAATCAAAACAACTTTAAAAATGCAAAAACTTTTCATGCATTTAAAGTCAATACTAATAATATCAGCTTTAGAAAACAATGTTATAATCCTTTAGCTAAAAAAATTGTGGATTTACTCAAGGAGCTTCTCAAATCTAACTCTAATATGAGTGTCGGTAGACAGATTAATTTTAAGTGAAGAAAAACCAATAGTGCTCAAAAACCCAAAACTACAATGAAATGGGTTCCTAAGGTTGCTTGTCTGGTTGCCCACACCGCCTTAAATGCTTCGAGTCAATCAAAGTGGTACCTATACAGTGGTTGCTCAAGACTAATGACAGGTGACAAAGATTTGATAACCAACTACAAAGAAATGGCTAATGGCTCAGTCACTCTTGGTGATGGAAGCAACTACAAGATAATTGGCCAATGTACGATTTAACTTTTTAACCTTGCTCTTTTTGAAAATATTTTATTTGTATGACTTAAGCACAATCTTTTGAGTATTTCTCAAATCTGCGATAACAAGTATAGCGTTAAATTTACAAATCAAGCATGCGAGATCTCAAATGAAAAAGGTTGTGTGATATTAAATCGTCGTAGAACGTCCGAGAATTGTTATATCGCTAATGAATCTTTCTCATCTAAATTATCTTGTTATATGGTCCAAATCGATGACATTTAGTTATGACATAAATGCCTTGGGCATGTAAACTATCAGAATTTGTACAGACTGAGCAAAGCCGCTCTTATTAGAGGACTAACCAATTTGAAGAAAATGGATAAAATATGTGGCGCATGTCAAATTAGAAAATAAACAAGGAGTAGTCACAAGAAAGTGAACTCCTTTGCCACATTTGAACCTCTTGAACTTCTCCACATGGATCTTGTTGGACCAACTAAAATGGAGAGTAGAGGTGGTAAGAAGTATTTCTTGGTAACTGTGGATGACTTTACCATATTTACTTGGACAACATATTTACAACCCTAAGTATAGGGTCGCAATGTAGTAATAATCTCGATAAGATTGAGGTCGAATCCACAAGGACTGAACTTGTGTGTCCTCTGAAAGAAATTAGAAGTAGAACTAAAAGAAGATGAAAATCTAAATATGAAATATTTGAGAGAGTAAATGTAAATTATTTAACTAAAACTTGTAAATTCAAAGGTGAAAAATTAGGGTTTCCAAGGATCCACTTATAGGTCCTCAAGATGCTATTAAGCTTGATTCCAGGATGAAGAGATTTGTCAGATCTCTGAACTTCTTATAGATCTAATCATCAATGGATGAGAGTTGTATGAATTTGGAAGTGATTCCATCACTTAACCATGCCGAAGAGACAAGGCAAACAACAGGATCTACCAATCATAAAATCAATTATAAGAGAATTGTGAAGGTTAGGAAGGATTCCATTATCCTACCATGCCAAAGGGATGATGGTGAACAACAGGATCTCATAATTTCATAATCTCAATTCAAGAAAAGAAGATATCTCAAGCGATCGCAAATCTATTGTAATTTGTCACAATAAACCATTAAAAATTAAAAATATTCCTTCATAATCAAACTAGAATCCAAGAGTGTTCAATAAAACATGAATCAAAACAAAGAAAACATCTCAATCACAATACAAGATCTACCTCTTAGCCCTAGCTATGAGGTTTAGCCAACTATAGACATGATTGAACTAAAAACTTTTAAGAAAAGCATAAAAAACAATTAAGGAAAGGGGAGAGAAACTATTGGCGACATCTTCTTCATGCTTTTTCTCCACTCCACAAATCCCTAGATGATCTTTAAGGATGCCCTAAGGACCCCTATTTATAGTTTTAGGCCTTAAACTTTAGCACCGAGTGAAAATTTTTGTAAACCGTCTCAAATTTACGTAGTCCGCGCAAAAACTGCGTAACCCTCAACTGGTCGTGGGCTGTCCTCAACCGGTGGTGGAACACTCTCGACTAGTCAAGGAAGACAAATAATTCAAAATTTTATTTGTTGGAATTTGAGTTGAGCACCTTTGACCAGTCGAGCAGGGCCTAGGCTTGGTTAAGCTACGCAGGACTGGTCGAGCCAAAGCCAAGATTAGTTGAGGATCTCCGAATTTCACTTCAAAATTCTGATTTTCTACATTCTGTATTTGATTTTCTTGGATCTTCATTATGTGCATTCTTCCTTCTTAGTTTTGTCAGGTCCATTCTTGGCTTTGGTGATTCTTGAGCATTACATCTATGCTTTTAACATCCTTTTCAATCCAAGCTCCAAAATTCACTTTGCAACATAAACATTATTAAAATAGAATATTAAGCATTATCATATTCATAAAACCAATTGCAGACATTTTCACTAAAGCGCTTTCCTGGCAGAAATTTGTCAAGTTACGAGAAATGCTCGGAGTTGAGGTTGTTTGAATTAAGGGGGCATGGAATTAAGGGGGCATGTTGAAAATAATTCAAACCTGATTAAATGTTGCTATCCAATGGTTATAAGAACGTTTGAAGTTCCATTGTTTTCTCACTGTTTGTTGTAACTAAATTGAATGTGGTGAAGCCACATGTCAGTTGCTGATTAATTATTTTAGTAAGAATCTCTTAAGTGTTAGTTTAGGTGTTTATATCATGTTTATAAAAAAGTCTTCTATGTAGTATAAATGTACAAAAAAAATTTAACATACTCTGCCATCCTATATTTTAAGAAAACAACTCTTATTGTTTTATGTATGTTATTTGTGAAATGTGTGTTATTTGTGATTGAGTTGCTGCTACTCCAACAAAATCTGCAAATTGCTGCATGCAACCCACCATATGTATTAACGACATCCAATCTGTCCATAATGTGAGTACCTCCAATCTCCTTGGATCTCAAAACTCAGTTTCACTGAAGACCTAGTTGCACGTACAGCTTGTAAAATCATCCCTAAAACCTCTAAAAATCACTGGTTGTAGCCCACCTCAGTTTTGGAATGGCTTGATGTTTTACGTGTCCATTCAACCTAGTTGGATGCATCTTATGAATGGATTAAACGGAATATACAGAGCACTGTGCACCTCACATAAAACCTGGACGCTGCTTAATAGTGGG
Organism: Magnolia kwangsiensis; assembly: GCA_037074715.1. Classification (NCBI taxonomy): domain Eukaryota; kingdom Viridiplantae; phylum Streptophyta; class Magnoliopsida; order Magnoliales; family Magnoliaceae; genus Magnolia; species Magnolia kwangsiensis. Next base: position 31,843,067 of record CM073585.1, on the reverse strand, counting down.
TGCCCCCATCCCAACTGCTCCTTCAGTTATGGCCCACTTGAGTTTTGGATCAGTCTGATTTTTGGGCTCCAAGGAAATCAAATAGCAGGAAGAGTTGATGGATGAATTCGATGTTAACATAGAAACTTTTGCAGTGGATCGGACACATTATTCAAAATCCGCTCATTCCTTTCCTCCCAAGCAGCGCAAAATCCCTCAATGCATGGATCACTGAATCGTTGATCCCATTCGGACAAACCAAACTCTATAATCTTGTAATTTCTCTAATTACAAAACAAATACAAGAATCCTATTATCAGTTTCTGATTAAGAAAGAAATAGCAAAAATCTTAGCATGTGTGCATTTTGAGTAGCCAGAAATTATCCAAGTTAATTTTTTCCACATTTCAGTGGTAGCTTGCTAGGATTTTACTCGGAAACAAAGAACGACAGTCGTTTTAAGGTTCAGCTTACATAATTAAGGAGGTGCAGGCCGCTAGCTCTGCTGGCAAGCAGCTTGACTCCGTTCGCTTCTAACCCAGGGGGGTGCGCCATCCTCACAGACATTGGTTACATCAAGATTAGACAAGGGCGATGATTTTTGGCCTGAAAGAATAAAATAACATAGAATGTTTCTCAAAATAAATTCATAGAATCTGGGTTGAATATCTTAGAAAGAAATTTCACGCTGGGTGAAACTTATCTTTGAGAACCGGGCTGACTCGGCCCAATCAACACCTAACAAGTTAAAGTAGGTGGGACCCACTTCCTATTCACTGGACAGTGATGAGATTGACCCATAGAAAAGTTCACATTGGGTGTTTCAAAATGGTTCATCAAGAGTGTGACTAGATAAAATCAGACAAGGTTAAAGCTGGTTACACGTCTTCCACCAACTGTCCATGGTTGGAAGGTGGTTAGGTTTCCCATAGCGGGGTTTTACCATTGATCTTTAACAGGTACTACACCAATACAGAAAGAGCCCCACTAGAGCAGGCTCCTTGTGTGAGCAAGATTAATCTAGGAGGGACATATATAAACATTGCACTTCACACACGTGGGCAAATTGGGCCATAAATCAGGTGAGTAACACCATGTGCCTTTGCCAAAATCAGCTGTCCTCTCATCACGTCAGCCAAATGCATACAAAAGGAATCAATTGTACAATACATCATCTAGTGGCTTCCATTCAGCATACAAGCGTAGCTCCTCTCAACAACATATTGATCCATTCCTTGGTCAGGGAATAAACATAGTGGGTCCGCTTGACGATTGGGTTGGATATATGGGACATGTGGCCAAGAGATGGATCCAAATCAGACTTGCGCCAATGGTCTTTACAATTTACATCTCTTCTCAAAAGGGTAGAAAGGTTTGCAAATCAACAAGAAAGATACAAAATGAATGGAAAATTTTCCAAATGAGAGAACAACGGGAGCTAATTTGATTACCGAATGGATGACCATGAAGAGATGCCTGTAATTCGTGTACGTCTTTACACAAAAAAAAAAAAAACCTGTATTAGGGGCGTTTTTTTCATAGGCGACCACAATAATCTGCCACTGTAGAAGGAAATCAGGGGCTGCCTGTGTAAAATGAAGCCATCGCCGCCCGTTTTAAATGAAAAAAAAAACCTAGAACTGATTTTTTTACCCCCAAATCGCGAGCCCTGCCCAAATCACGCCTCTTCTCTCCTGCGCGCCTCTTCTCTCCCAAAAACCCTTCCTCCCTCTTCTCTTCCGCTTCTTCTCTCCCAAAACCCGTCTCCCCTCTTCTCTCCTACCTTCAATAACTGACCAAAACTCTCTCTCTCTCTCTCTCTCTCTCTCTCTCTCTCTCTCTCTCCAACGTCTCTCGATCTCCATTTTGCACTCTACCTCTCTTGATCCGGCTTCCATTTCCATTGCTGTTTGAAGACGCTGATCTCTTGGCCATTGCCCTCCTTCTCGCCAGAACACGCCAAAGTCCGAGAAGGCCTACAAGAGGAACTACGCTGATCTCTTGGTCGTGCCCTCCTCGCCATAACACGCCTCTCTCTCTGGATCACTTAATCCACGAAAGGGTGTACAGAAGATTTCTAGAAGCCATAGCTCGAGAAGTCATAACTGCTGCTGTCTCAACCATTGGAGCTGTGAACAGAGTACCGGTACGTTGCCCTGTTTTTCTTTTTCCCTTTTTTTTTTCCCCAACATTTGATCCGTATCTAGCACTACAAAGAACCCAGATATGGCAGAGAGATCTCCTCACTGTACACGTGGGAGGCGATATTCCAATCTGGGCTGTCCGTCAAGTGGACCTTATTGTCAATGGCATGTGGTTTTGAAAACGACACCTATCAAATAATCATAGCCACCTCCTTTTGAAGTTCTAATTGCTGAATATATACTGTTCTTAACCAATTTTGTTTTCTACTACCATTTTGAAGAATGTTGATTAGTTGAGTTGGATCATTCAATTTGGTTTCTTTAACCATTCACCGCTCACTTTGGGAGCCACTAGATGGATGGTTCTTATTTGCACATACCTGCAACATGATGGAACAACAATCAGAGGGTGAGATCTCTTTTGGTCTTTCCTAAAGCCTTGAGCAACACCATCAGGTGGCTTACAGGAGAAATAACTTCCACTTGTTAGCTCTTTTTAGGATTTATGGAGATTTGGAAGGACCTCTTACATACATTAGGAAGCCAATAGTTTAGTCATCAAATCAGCATTGGTTACAGCCTTTCTACTCTCCAAAGACTTTGCTTTGTATGCCTGTTTTGTAATTTTTGTATGCAATATTTCCAGCTTGGTCTTTTGAGTTGCTATTTTACATTAGATTCTAATAAAGTTTCACATGCTTAGATGGAAAAATACTACTCCATAGTGACAGTATATAACTCATTAATGTGTTTAGTATCTTTGATTCAGTTTCTTCAAAGGGAGATAATATTTAGCTTGTCCTCAATCCATCTGTTGAGTTCATGATGTGAATGTACTTTGGTCATGTACAATTCTTTACATTTGTATTGTTGTGTTTATTGATGCAGGAAACCCCATGTAAATGTTATGACTATTGGACATGTCGATCATGGGAAAACTACACTCACAGCAGCCATTACAAAGGTTGATTCTAGTTGATGTATTTTATGCTTCCATATATTGATCTTAGCTAGCAGACCCCAATCAGTTGGGATAAGCCGTGATGTTGATGATGATGACATTGATCTTATTTGTCTCTCTCTAGATCTAGAGTTGATTTGTTTTTTCTGAGTTTATGATTGTGTTATCCTTGCAAGGAGCTTGTGTGGCATTCTAATTTCTATGGGCTTTTTATAAGTACCGGCAGAAGAAGGTAAAGCTATTGCCTTTGATGAGATTGACAAGGCACCAGAGGAGAAAGCTGGAGGAATTACCATTGCAACGGTTAGGATGCCATTTTCTTTCTTGCATCATGCACATTATGTGTTGGGATATGTTTCCAGCATAAGTACATAGCATGTTTTAATGCTGTCTTCTATTGGCATTTTTTATGCTCAATAACTACTTATTTTGGAGATATTGGAAGCTTATTTTAGGTGACATGATTTGCAGGCCCATGTGGAATATGGGACTGCTAAGCGGCACTATGCACACGTGGATTGCCCAGGACATGTGGACTATGTTAAAGTGAGTTACGGAAAACTTATTGTTGTCTTCCATTAATTGCAAAGAGGAATGTAATGGATTAAAGAACAACCACTTCTCTGTTTAAATAGAAGGAAAAACAAAAAGGTTGACAATTTGTTGAAATAAAGAGTATTTATAAAAGAGAGATGAATTCCATTTTAAAAGAAACTAAACACAGGAGAAAAAAATGATCAGACAAATATATAAACAATTAAGTTGAGCTCAAATGTTCAGTAGTTTGTCATGTAGCAATTGCCTTATATGAACATGGTCTCGTCTATGGTTTCTAGGGTGTGCATTAGTTATGTCCATGCTAGCTCTTTTGTAGGATTGAAAGAGTTCTTTGATGTCTCATACTGTAACAAGAGGAATTTGATGGAATTGCAAAACATGATTACTGGAGCAGCTCAAATGGACAGGGGTATTCACGTTGTATCTGCCCCAGATGGACCCATGCCACAGACAAAGGAAAATATTCTGCTTGTACGTCAGGTGGGTAAAGAAGTTATGTTTTATACAGCATGGTTGCTTATTGTCCCATGTTCCAAAATTCTAGAGATGGTCAAATGGTCATTAATGGGGTACTTCTTTAAAGCCAACCTTCTTCTTGGTCTTCTTTTTATGCATTGATTCAGGTAGGGGTGTCATCACTTGTGTGCTTTCTGAATAAGGTTGATGCTGTTGATGATCCAGATCTACTGGAACTTGTAGAAATGGAACTCCGTGGTATGTGCTATGACCGTTGTCATTCATTAATTTATTTATTTATGTTTTGGTTGTGAGGCATCCTATTATGCTTGTTTGAGAGAAACTGCTTTGTTTGTTAAACAGCAATGGCAACGGTAAGACCCACCTCTTGGTAATGTAAGATGTTGATCTGGTTGGCCCCATCATGTGGTGGGGTCATGCCCTAATGTCTTCTGTATCAAATGATACTAGCCGTCCAATGAAAATGAAAATTTCCAAGAAATTGCCCACATTTAACATGGTTAGATTCAGATGGTTAGGATCATCTGGTGGAGAGGTCATCTTCCATTTATCACGAGGACCACCATATGAATAATTTGAATCGACTGTAGAAGGTGGTTCCCATATGCATGGTTTATTGGGCTCAACAAAAGTTTGATTTAGCATCACATCATTTCTTTTGTAGTTGGCTTTTCATTTACTTGATTTTGGGGGAAGTGCTTCACACAGTCATTTGTTTCCACAGAGTTCCTTAGTTTCTACAAGTTTCCAGGTGATGAAAGTCCGATTGTTCGGGGTTCAACATTGTCTTCCTTACAGGCACAAATGAAGAAATTGGAAAAAAATGCTATTCTAAAACTAATGGAAGCTATTGATGCATACATTCCCGAACCTATGCGCCAGCTTGACAAGCCTTTCCTCATGCCAATTGAAGATGTATTTTCAATTTAGTTAAGTGCAATTGCTTTCACCCTCTTTGATTCAATGTGATCTATTACATAAAGAATCTACTCCATTGTTATAGTACCGATTCTTAACAATTACCGACAATGAAGATGTTGTTGCACTGTTCTTGGGCTACATAGGTTTCTGCTAAGATATCATACTTGAGATTGTGGCTGATTTAGAAGTTTGACAAATCAGATATTTTTAATTTGTTTATTTGGGTGACCTTTTATCTTATCTTTCATATGCATAGTGAACTAAGGACACTCACTTGATGGTTGCATGGAGTGGATTTCACATATATAACATGATAGGTCCCGCAAAGCTTTTGTATGTTATGCACATCATAAAACAAGTGTTGTAGACAATTATGGTCAGGGCTAAGGATGGCTCTAGTTCTCTGGCCCTAACTTGGCCTAACACTAATTGGGCTAGTAATGCTTTGGCTCTTGCCAAGGCTAGTGTTATAAGAAAAGGAGTTATAAAGGTAAATAGTTATAAATGAGTAATGATTATTTATTATTGTAATTTTGTGGTGACATTGATCTCATAAGTGTATTTAAACCACACATGCAAGTTGAATGAGGATGGATAGCTAATAAGTGTCTTTGAACTGACCATTTTTCATGTATGATAGTAAACTAACTTATCTTTGTATTGGCCAATGGGCTAGGTAGATCATGGCCCGATGTCAGTCTAGCCCAGCCCGGGCACCGCACATAGATTTTGAGCTCAGGTCTAGCCCTCCAATCAAGTTGAAGATTCCAAGCCCTGAAGGTATAAGGTCGTTTCCCTGCCCATTGCCATTGCTAGGTTCTGATGTCACATAATGCTTGTTTGTGCAATTATCTTTCAGTTCGTTTTTCCATTAAGGTGACTTTAGATCATATCTTTTTATCATTTTTTTTCATGTAGTAAATTCAAATTCAAAATAAATAAATAAATAAATCCATCTATAGCATCTCTGTCAGCTTTTCTTCCTAAATGCATCAAAATGTTTTAGAAGCTGCAGTTAAGGGTGTCAATAGGCCAGGCTTAGCTTGGAACAGCTGGTTGGTAGTGCAAATTTTATTTAAGTTTTTTAGGGTTTTGATTTTAATGCATATTGCTGTCTTTTTTTTTAAGAGTCGTTGCAATTGGGAGCTGCCGTCATTTCTTCGGACTCTCCCTTGCTTAGCGTGGACGACCTTGCAGAGTAGGTAGCCGAAGTGCTTTACTTCTTTGGGTATGTAAATGCTCATCACCGTGTTTGTAACAGTTTCTTGATACTCATTATAAAATCTAAACTCATTGACAAATCAAGAATCATTATAGTGGATGATTTCAATATTCATATTAGTGGCTATGCATTCATTTGATATTGTTTATGTTTTGATGTTTGATCGATTTGTTTAACAATAACTGAATTCAATAAAGGGGAAATAACCAAAATGTGGGTAGCTCAACTCATTCATGATTAGGGAACCTACTACAAATTGTGATTGGTATTTTTTTAAATCCAACTTGAACCACAAGGAACTGCAACTGGTAGTTTGTTATCACCGTGAACTAGAATGGTGCTGGTCACTCTAGAAGTTTTCTCTATCAAATTGAATTAATTGAGGTTCAGTTCAATTGAACATCCAAACGCAACCTCAATGTTTGTGATTACTGCTTTCTGGGTTTTCCTCTTGGGCTGCTTTCTGAAAGTTTGCATGTTTTCTTAACTATTAAGATGAATTGATTGACAAATGGAAAATTGGATTTAGTTGTTACATGTTGCAGTTTTAACATTAACTATGTAGTGATATATATTCATTAGTTGCTATTGTGTTAATCTTTATAATTCTTTTATTGCTACCATGTTTTCATTCTCAGATCCTATTTTTCTAAGGGGCTGAGGCTTATGGTTTTGCCACGTCATGAAGTGATTAGACATTTGTTCTTTGAAATTCTTGCATCTTTTATTGCTTTTATTATTTGTCCAATCATGTTTGCTAACAATAGATTCTTCCAAAAAAGAAAAAAAAAGAAAAAAAAGATCATTTTTCATGCCTTTGTGTAGCTAAGGAAATCTATTTTATAAGTGTGACATGAATCTGTGGAATTGCTCGTTTTGGAGCGTACAACAGAACGCTTACTCCTTTTGGTTTTCAGGTATGGCGCCATTCATGATACCTATTGAAATTGGTTGATTGCCAACCATTGAAGGCCTTATTTCACTTTTGTTGGTGTATAATGAAGACAGGACACTTTGGGAAGCTATTAGTACTTATGTTGAGATGAGCCCCTTTGTGTCAACTAACAAAATCAAGAAACCAATTTTACTTATGCCTGGAGAAGAAGACAACAATTCAGGAACACTCACAATGCAGGTAAGAAAGTTCAAACCTTTTCAGATACTTTACCCTCTTATAAACAATGAACTTAATGTTATTAGTTCATTTTAGGGGCTTTTTTATTTATTATTATTATTATTATTTTTTGTGGGTTTTGTTTCAAAATTTTCTGTAGCAATTAGATTATGACCAGTGCCAGTGGTATTACTCATGGTTCAAAAACCCAAAAATTTGACTGGACTTGATGTTCAACCAGGTGGGGTTGACTCGAAAACTAGACCCGACTCAACTCAATATTTATTAATTAGAATTAAAAACACTAGGTATGCCAATATATGTCAAAAACCCTGTGCTTGGATATAATGGTATATTTAATAAGTTATGTTTGTAGGTCTTGGCTATAGAGGAGCTCTTCAAGCACAGGGTGACAAATGTTGTGTTCATGGGAATGGGTGAGCCAATGTTGAATCTGAAGTCAGTTTTGGAAGCACATAGGTGCTTGAATAAGGTCTGTATATGTACATTGCAGCGTTTTATACTTGCTAACGTTGAAAATGCATGGAAGAGTTTAAAAATTATGCTCCAAGTAAAAAGACTACAATAACTATACTATCCTGGAGTTAATATAATTGTAAACAACTACCAAAACAGATGATAACTTGAACAACTGATTGATAGTGTTTGTGTGAGTAGGGCGGGTAATGGATATCAATTTACCCAATTACCCGACATAAATGGGGCTGGTTGTAAATGATTTACAGGTTGTGTTTGAATGCTAATTTAAGCCCGCAAAGGTCTTCTGATCTAGAAGATTCATCCTAGTAGAATTTTTAATTGTTTCTTTTCTTTTCTTTTACATTGTTAGGCATTGATCAATATTCACAAAGGTCTTGATTACATACCTTGTTCAGAATTTTAATTTTCAATTTCATAAGGTTTTCTGTAGAATTTTAATTTTCAATTTATAGCTTTTGTTTCTTTGACAGAGGTCTTGATAACATAAATTCAAGTATGATACACAAAAAATGAGAGGTCTTGATTACTTTCATTTCTTTGTCATGTTTTTTTTTTTCCTCTCTTCTTGATGTGTGTTTTATTATTCTTTTCATTGCCTGTATCAAGTGGAATGCTTTGTTGCTTACAATGAGCATAGGCTAAGAAAACCTCCCCTGGATTTGCCATCACTACTTTTACATGGACAGATAGTTTACATTGGCATGCCTGTAAGTGTTTTAAAATTTCATTTGCTTGGGATTTTTTGCCAAGTCATTCCAGTTGACATTTAACATAATCAAAATTGATTGTGAATGTTTAATCAGTTATGGAAAAATCGTTAGTTCCAGGCTTCCATCAATGCTTACCTTTTGCTCTAAGAAGTTTGCTTTTTCTCTTTAGGATAGTTTCTGATTAGCCACAAATTGGTTACCTTTAAATTTATCATGCTTCTTTTTCCCCACCTTGCTATCCTTCATAAACAGTTAAACACATTTGCAGGTGCATTCTTTTTTTCTCTTTTTTTTCCTCATTTTTCTTTTCTACAGTTTCACTCTCTTAATTTTATTTTTTAATTTTAGTTGGTAACAGGTGTAGCATGCCACTATCTTAGTACTAGTAGAAGACACAACTATATTCATGGTAAAATTTTTGAAAGCTATCTACATCTTAGTGTTAGTTGTTAATACTTGTAAAACCATGTTGTTTTTTTTTTTTTCCCTTGTAGAATTGTACATACGAATTTTGGCATGAAATTGCTTCAGCATATGCATTTTTCGGCATTTTTGCATATCTTTCCCGGTGTTTTGGCAACCTTATTACGGCGGTCAAAAATACTTTTACCGGCGTTGTGGCAACCTTTTGCAGTGCTTTTTCCATACTAGTGCCTTTTCCATTTTTTACCAGTGCTTTTTACAGCTTTTACTAGCATTTTTTCAATTTCTTATCGGCACTTGTTACAGCTTTAGCGGCGTTTGTTGCAACTTTTACCAACGTTTGTTACAAATTTTATCTGCGTTTATCATAACTTTTACTCGCGTTTTTACAGTTTTTACCGCCGTTTCTCATATCTTTTATCGGCGTTTTTATAGTTTTTACTGGTGCTTTTAAAGTTTTTACCGGCAGTCACCAGAAGCACCGGTAAAGGATAATAAACATCGGTAAAAGTTCCTATTTTAGTGGTGGCCATAAAAAATGCCGGTAAAAAGGTGCGACCACTGGTAAAGCATACAGCGATGCCTCCCTTTAGCGACACGTGTCCGACCGCTGGTAATTCTTATACCAGCGGTTTTTGGGACTTTTAGGGGTAGTTTTGGCCGTCAGTAAAGCCTGTTTTTCTTGTAGTGTTATGTATATGGGAGCTCATAGAGGATATTACTCTCATATATGCTACTTCCACGCATTTGTATGCAAAAGCGGCAACAACAATCTCCCCATTATGCTCGAATGAAATGGTGCATTGCCTGTGTATGGGATAGTAAACTATTAATATGAAATTCAATCATGTACATCCTCTTTTTGATACTCCATTTAGTGCACAACACAAATGTCCAAAAACTCTAGATAATTGGTAGTGGGCATAACACACTAAAAAATTTGCACATGAGAAATTATATTGATATGCTCTAGAAGATTGGTGAATCACTCAAAAAAAAAAAAAAAGAAAAAAAAGAAAAAAAAAAGATAATGAAATTTTAATAAGCTGAGTATTGTTTTAAAACTTGCTAAATCGACTTGAAAATCAGCTGAGTCAACTCCACTCAATCAAATTACGAGCCAAGTCGACTCAACTTGGAGAGATTTCAAGCCGTGTCCCTAACTCAGTCGACTCAATGTGACTCACTCTAACTCAAGTTGAGTCACTTGCATTGTCAGACCTCTTGTTAATTAAATTTGAGGGAAAAAAAAACATGGTCAGGATTCGAACCCAAGACCTCTTATAAAGAGGTAGAGCAATTAACAACCAAGCAACGCGCCAATTGCTTGTTTATCTTCTTAGTGAAATGCTCCAACCCAACAAATATTAACTGTGGATCAATGGCCTTTAATATGGATGGTCAAGATTGTTTTCACAAAATAGGTCCAATCGAACATTTGATCCATTTATTTGTTAGGGCCCATCATGGATTGCTCATGATTCTAAAGAATCACAAACTATTAGACAATCCCATCCATAACATGGAAAAAGGATGACTAAAGAAAATAAGGCCAAATCAAGGATGAAGCAAATAATAAGATTAGTATGATTTTTGATTGGAGGGGGGGTTCGCGTGGTAGTCTACAAAATCATGTCCAGACCTAATAGACGGTTTATAATGATCAATTGGACTATCCAAGTGGACCGATGCAACTAGGCGCACTATGACTTATAGTGCGGTTTGAGAGCATTAAAACATTTATCATTTTCTTATTTATAATTGTAATATAAACTAAAGTAATTTTAATAATTCTTGCCATCCCTACTGTTTTGAATTTGGCACTAAAATTCTACATCTACAACTACCATTTTTTAAAAAAGATTAAACCAGTTGATTTTGTTGACTCTCGAATACTTCTGGGATTCTAAAAGGAGTAGGATTAGGATGTGGAAGGCACTATAGTTTTCTGAGATATTGTTTAAGTGCTTGTAGTGCAAACATTTCAAGTTCAGTAAGTTGTTTATCCCTTTCTATTCAAATATTCTTGAGTGGTGCATTTACTTCATTTATTCCTTTGGGAATAGAAATTCTCATTAATCCAAAAACCAAATTACATCAGGAACCTAGCATATTGGATTTCAAATTTGTGCACAAATTACCAGATCGTGATGCCCATTCTAGAATGAATATACTTTGTTAATGTCTCAAATGGTAAAAACAAAGCATACATTAAAACATTATTGGAATTTACAATTCATATTTCCACATGATTTTGCAATTGCATTAAGAACAAAAAATGACTGAATTTTCTGCATTCAGCCTTTCCACGACAAATGTGAAATTGAATTTCTTTGGAAGGTAACAATTGCTATATGAATTTTCCTTCATTCTTAAAATGGTCCACCATTAACTTCGGATCCATGTGTGTAAGACCTGACCTGAGTTCTTATGTGTGCATGTATGTCTGTAGGTATGCATTTCATTTCTCTTGGTCCCGCGATCTTACTGGTTGAATCCCGGTGACCTGATACCCTCGGATAGTGTTTGTGGTCATCCTTAAGTCTGGTCACGTTGACCTGACTTGGATCGGCCTGAGACTTATGCCATCTTGTTCGCATCGTTGTTGCGGTTCCGACGACGCGTCTTGTGCATCCATCCGATATATAGATCAAAAGTTATGAACATTTCATTAAATTACCCTAAATCATGTGGCCCACGTAGGCGTGATGCATGTGACCCCACTCTTGGTACAAGTTCCAATGCAACACTACACGCACCATCAAAAATTTTCATAACTCACACTACCCACCCCACACACTACCAAAGCCTATACTAACTTATCACTTTGGTTTCTCCTCTCATAGGGTAATCATCACTCTTACAAAACAATCATGACCTCCCTCTCTCTCTCTCTCTCTCTCTCTATCTCTCTCCCTTATTTTCTCTCCATGCTAGCAAACCTCTCCCAATGTCCCATATTTCCCCATTTCTCCAGCACTCAAAGCTCCAAAATCCCTCCAATCCCACCATTAAAAACTCATCTCAACCATCAAATCCTCTTCATTGGCCCAAGATCTACATGGTGTGGAAGTTTGAGAGCTTGGTTTGCACGTGGGAGACTATATCTTACTGATTTCCTTTTCATCTCTTAATCTTCTTAATTCTTCATGAGTGGAACATATGGGACCCACCAATCCATTGTGGGGATCCCATTTGATCCCATGGATGTGGCCCTTGGCCCATTTTACATGCATGCAATGTTACATGATGGGGTCATTCTCAATGGACCCCATCATGATATATCTCATGATTTACACCGTTCGAAGGTCATCTAGACCTTAACATCATGTTGGGATGGCATCCCAACCATCCATTGTAAATATAGGCCATGCATGTTTTAGTTGTATGCTGTATGTACAAATCAATGTAGACCTATGGGTATGATCGTTCTTGGGAGGGCCCATTAGTGGCGGGGCCCTACCCCTACGGTCGGATTGTCCTTCCCTCCCTCTTTTCTCTTATGTTGGATGATGATATGTGTGGCCCACTTAGTGGGCCTGGGACATCCAGAAAATCCAGCAATGGTGGGACGCCCCTACCTCTCATTTCATGATTTTTGGTTACTTTATTTAATGCATGCAAGTACCTTGGCTTGAGGCCTTGATCTGGACATGTGTCGGGCCCAATAAGGAAGGCCACACCACCCTGGATTTGATGTATATTTCCAGATATGGTTTGGTATGTCCAGCCATATATAGCTGTCCAAATATCTGGACTGTTTGCATGGACTGTTGTAATTGATGTTTTGCATGGGATTGGTCCATGATTTCCACTGTTTTTCTTCTTGTTGAGGGGTGTATTTTGAAGGAGTGTACCCCACCTTGAGGTGTGATGGACCACACCTCAGATTGTCCATGCAATAACACCCAAAAAGGAGGGCCCATAGGGGTGGGCGGTCCACCTTGCTGGACCGTCCAACCTTTATGAATGAGGGGAAAACACAAATTCCAACTAGATTTCTTGAGTGGTGGGCCACTTTTGTGGACCACACCTTACTTTCTTTTATGGGAAAAATACTAACCATTCATCCCTCCCCTCCTAGATGAAGCTTGGGCTCACCTTATTGGATAAACATTGTATGGACAATAATATTTTTACCTAGCAGAATTTTAATTCCTACCTTGCTGTCCATGAAGTTCCTCCATGATTTACTTGGGTTTATGACTCTCCTAATAGCCCATCTTGTGTCCCATCATGTTGGGACCCATGTGGGCCACCACTTCCACCTCAGAAAAACGGAGTATGGATGTTGGAATGACAGTCCATAGTTGGAAGTTCCATGGGCTGACTATCCACTATCCTAAGGCCTACTATGATGTATGTTTTATCCAGGCCACCCTCCATATTGTGGACCCTATGGGTGTGGTCCACCTCTCATGAGGGATGTCCATATGTGGGACCCACTTTGATGTGATCTAGGGGGAGCCGTCCCAGCCCCTTGGATTGCCCACCATGGGATGCCCAGCCCATTGGGCTGCTGCTGGATGTCCAGTCGAGCAGCATGGCCCGCCTATTTTGTGTTTTATCCACTCCTCTCATCTGGTGGGACCCTCTGTGACATGTGTGAGTCACCAGGGATTAAAAGAATTGCATAAATTAATTAATATTGAATTTCTAGCATGCCCAGATAGCGGGTGGGCTGGAGTTTAAGCAACAGGCCCAAAAATTGCTCTCCATAAATATATGTTTTGGGGCAGCATAGCTAAGTAGATTTGGGAATATTTTTATACACATCTCGCCCTATTTTAATCATATTTTAGGCTTAATTAGTGCATATGTTAGGCCCACTTCAATTGGGTTTTTATTGGACCAATATTCATAGTTGTTTGTTAGGTTTCCTAGGCCCATTATCCTAGAACTTTCTTGATAGGCCCTTGACCATTGGGCCTATATTTAACATATTAATGTGATGGGTTTTATGGGCCAAATTACTGAAGTAGTTGGACCCTTGTTTGCCCATTAAATTAACCCCTTACTTGGGCCAAGATGTCAGGCCCAACTCACTTATTTCAAACATAAGAATTGCCCATATGGTTGGAATAACGGGATGCCCATTAGGCCCACCACAATGAGTGGGCTCGTGATCTTTATGGTTGGGCGAAAACCTTGCTTAAGGGCCCACCATGTTGTCTATGTGTTGCGCTTGGTGTGTAACCCACTAGGCCATGGGTTGCTTAAGCTTTGGGCCTTGCTTTATATGCGTGTCGGTAGGGGGCTACCTTTTAGGACCTAGTTGAGGTTGGATGTCCTCCTTGGTGGCCCTAAGGTTGGTCCATAGGATTATTAAAGGTGGTTGAAGGCTCACCTTGGACCCTTGATAGGACCGCTTCTTCTGTGAGCCTTTATAACCCTCTTAGCTCGTGGGCTACCCCAAAGTATTGGGCTCCCACTAAAGGACTTCTCCTTAGAATACATGTTTATGTATCTAGACCTTATCCCTCCTTGGGAAGGAGGAATATGGTCCACATCATCATCACCAAGTAGCGCATTTACACCATTATGACCCATATGCATCATCTGCGTGAATGAATGTGGTCATTGGGTTGATATGATGGAGGGATGGAGTTTCTCCTATTGTGCACATCGAGTGCTTGAAGCTAGTGCATGATCTGTATGCATGACTCATACATTAGCATCGCATTTCATGATGATACAGCCCTTGCTTCATCAGGGCCTTGCCTCCACAGTGACATTCATGGATGCCTAATTTGTGGACACAGGAAATGTTACTTGAGCATATAGGGTGCATATGATGCACATGGGTGAAATTCTTAAAACTTCCATGGTACCAAGGATCTGCCCCAACGTCATGACCGAGTGGAAACTATGAGCGCACGAGGGCCTTATACCATTAGGCCGCGACTCTCATTGTCGTGTAGTCGGTTGGGTAGGGGTGTGGCCTTACTCGCCTAGTGCAAGAATGCATTGCTAGGTTGAGTATGACCAGCTCGTAAATGGGTCTGCTACCATCGAGCCTTGTTGGTGATTGGCTGTCCACAGGCGGGTAGTGAGGTCTCTTACGCTCGTTTAACTGTGCGGGTCTGGAGAGCAGTAGTCATCCAGTAGTGTAATTGAACCTGGTGATTTCCTTATAATGGAAATGTACTTGATATATGGATTTAGATATGATCACTGACATCACTTCACATTGCATTCACATCGGCTGTATAAGCCCCTTCATGTATCGCCTTATTATGGTGCTCAGTACTCATTGAATTGTATTCATAATAAGCCTCGGTAAGGCTAGTGATATTGTCATTGATCATGTTTCCCTTCCTGTATCTCCTACTATTCTTCTGCGCACCATTATCACACACTTTCACCACACTCTAAGTTATCTATAAGCTTATGCACGATTGATGCATGCAGGAGATCCTAGGTCAACATCGTAGTGGTAGAGCTTGGATTAGAGTTGAGCTGAAGACCCCCAGTGTTGTTGATCTTCTTCCTACTTCTTTCGTTATGAGTGTATTTCTTTTCAACTATGTACTTGTAAAAGTTTAAATATATAGTGGATTTTGTGGTGTGTTCATTTGTTATTTTTGAGATTTACTTGTTATGATCTTGGGTATGCTCGTAATAGAAATGGTTATACGATTATGGAAATCCTCCTTGTGGGATCCGAGGATCGGAATTTGCCTCAGGAGCCGAGAATGGGTTACTATGAAGGCTGTTGCGGCCATAACTGGTTATCGGATTCCTTCTAAGTCCGGTTACCTAGTCTGGGGCGTGATAGGAGTTGGTATCAGAGCATAACAAGTAATTCTGAAATAACTTGGAATAATATCGCATGTCTGCTAAGAGCATAGGACAAGTGTCCTGAGATCCTTCCTTTCGCTCCGTATTGAGCCTGTAATTGTCCTGATTCTTTGCGTCGTCATTATTCTTTAGACGATGCAGCCTAGACGTGGCGTCTGTCATCGTGGTGCCCGTGGACGAGGCGCCCATAATACCCGTTCTACTTGAGCGCTTCTCACTCCCTTTTAAGAGGATCTAATTCCCGAGGTCCCAATTTGGCCTGTTCTTCCTGTAGCACCTGTTCCTCTAGTTGCTCCAGTTCCCCCACTGATTCCCCATTCTCAGCCTATTGTTCTGGTTACAGAGGCTCCCGCTCCGTCATCCTCACCCGTATCTCCGCCCTGGGCGGGTGCCGCTCCTGCCTTCCTGACAGTGCATGTAGGTGACAAGCATTTTCAGCAGCTGATGCAGCTTATCGCTACTATGTTGCAGACTCATCAGCCTGTAGCCGCTCCAGTTTCTGAGCAGAGTGATTTACCACGCGCTAGCTCTATTTTCAGAGAGTTTAGGCAGCATAACCCTCCGAGATTCAGGGGTGAGCCAGACCCTTCTGCCATCAAGGCATGATGCATTGAGATTTCGAGGATTTTTGACACTATGCAGTGTCTAGCTGATTAGAGGGTTTCCCTTGTGACCTTTCTTCTTCAGTGTGAGGCCCATCATTGGTGGTCGTCTGTATCCAGGATGGCCGGGCCAAATTTTGTTGGACATCGGAGGAATTCGTGGTTCGCTTTGACCAGAAATTCTTCCCCGAGCATATTCCGATACAGATAACGATTG
Organism: Magnolia kwangsiensis; assembly: GCA_037074715.1. NCBI lineage: Eukaryota > Viridiplantae > Streptophyta > Magnoliopsida > Magnoliales > Magnoliaceae > Magnolia > Magnolia kwangsiensis. The sequence goes on along the minus strand of CM073585.1, from coordinate 31,826,437 downwards.
AGTTTGAGACCCGAGTTTAGTGTGATATATCGGTGTCACAATATGAGGCCCGTTTCTTGGCCTTGTCTAGATTTGTTCCTAATCTCACCAGTGATCAAAAGATGAGGGCTCGCCGTTTTGTGATCGGCTTGCATCCCCCTCTTTGTAGCCGTGTGGTGGGACATTGTTTGGAGACGTTCGATTAGGTTATCCATCGAGTGTTGGTTTATGAGGAGAACTGGGCTGTGACCCAGAGATCGCGAGAGTAGAGTTCCGATGGAGAGTGGAAGAGGAGAGCACCAATCGACAGTTCCAGGTAGCATCGTCAATAGAGATGGAGGGGCAGATTAGAGTTTAGACAGCTTGCGGCTCAGACAACAGCTTCATCATCGTCATCAGTACAGCCAACTGCTTCATCTTTCGGCCCCTTTTTCGGTGTTTGCTTCGGTTGTGGACAGGCCGGGCATAGGAGGCGAGATTGCCCTCTCCCCATACAGCAGCAGAGGCCACCGCAGTTGCCTCCTCGTCTTCCTTAGTAGTAACAACAACAGCGAGCACAACTTCTAACCGTCACTCCTAGGGCTCTCCTCAGTAGCAGAGGCAGCCAGGTAGACCTCACCAGTAGAGACAGCACAACAGAGGCAGTAGTAGCAGCAGCAACAGAGGGGATATCCATATGTTCAGTCCCTGGGTTAAGTGTGTATTGCAGCTCAGCAGGCACAGACTCAGGATTCGCAGTCTTTCGGTTTGTTCCCCTTACCATCTCAGGGCCGGTTTTATTCCGTGTAGTAGGTGTCAGGCTAGGACCCGTAGTTATCGACCGGCGGAGTCGTTGAGAGTATTCTTCTTGTTTCTACTTGTGTTGCCCATGTTTTATTTGATTTTGGTGCCTTCCATTCTTTAGTGGCCGAACAGTTTTTCCGATCGACCGGTATTCCATCGGAGTCCGTGTCTGAGGCCTTGGTCGTTTCGACTCCTATAGGAAAGTCTATTGTGTTGACCCGTCACTGCCCTTCTTGCCCGGTGTCAGTGGGTGATGTGTTTCTTCATGCCGATCTGTTCCTGATGCTGATGACAGGATTTGACGTTATTCTGGGCATGGACTGGCTTGTGGAGTATTCTGCCATCTTGGACTGTGCCGCGAGGACAGTTACATTTCACATTCTCGGCTTGCCGGTGTTTCAATTCGTCGCCAAGCCCAGAGGAGAGCCGTTGTCTAGTTTTTTGACTTTTATCGTTAAGGATTTTGTTGCAGGGAGTATTGAGCAGCTGCTAGTTGTTTGTGAGTACCTGGATGTGTTCCAGGAGATCCCGGGTTTGCCACCGTGTTAGTAGGTGGAGTTTCAGATTGATTTGGTGCCCTGTACTGCGCCTATCTCGAATGCCCCCTATCGGATGACACCGTTGGAGTTGAGGGAACTGTAGGAGCAGTTGGATGAGCTTCGGGAGTTAGGTTTCATTCGCCCCAGCAGTTTGTCTTAGGGAGCCCTGGTATTGTTTGTGAAGAAAAAGGATGACTTGTTGCAGCTCTGTGTGGATTATCGTGAGCTTAACAGAGTCCCTATCAAGAATCGATACCCGCTTCCCCATATTGATGATCTGTTCGACTAGTTGCAGGGTGCACAATATTTTTCTAAGATGGACTTGCGCTCCGGTTACCATCAGATTCTAGTCAGAGAAAAGGACATTCCAAAGATAGCTTTTCGGGCACGTTATGGTCACTTCGAGTTTTTGGTCATGTCATTCGGACTGACCAATGCGCCCGCCGTATTTATGCAGCTGATGAATGAGGTCTTCTAGCCGTTCCTCTATCAGTTCTTCGTAGTGTTCATTAATGACATTTTTGTATATTCGAGGACCCGGGAGGACTATGTTGAGCACTTGCAGATTGTGCTGGAGACCCTCCATGCCCACCAGCTGTATGCGAAGTTGGAGAAGTGCGAGTTCTGGTAGGAGGAGGGGAAGTTCCTCAGTCACGTGGTGATGAGGGAGGGTGTTGTTGTGGATCCCTCGAAGGTTGATGCAGTGCGTCAGTGGGGCCAGCCTATGAAAGCGTCCGAGATCCGTAGCTTCCTTGGTCTAGTAGGATATTATCATCGGTTTAATGAGAGTTACTCCCGTATTGCGTCACTGCTGATCCGGTTGACGCGGAAGGGCGTCGAGTTTGTCTGGAGTGACGTTTGTGAGGAGGTATTGACGGAGTTGAAGGACTGCCTCACGTCCGCTCCTATTTCTCACTCTTCCTGATGGGAGTGAGGGTTTTGTTGTATTCATCGATGCCTTTAGAGTTGGCTTGGGTGCTGTATTAATGCAGCACAAGAAACTAGTGGCGTATGCCTTGCACCAACTCAAGGTCCATGAGCTAAACTACCCCACCCACGATTTGGAGCTTGCAGCGATTATCTTCGCATTGAAGGTGTGGAAGCATTATTTATATGGGGTTAGGTTCGAGCTCTTCTTGGATCATAAGAGCTTGAAGTATCTATTTTCGCAGTTCGAGTTGAACCTACATTAGAAGCGATGGATAGAGCTGTTGAAAGATTATGATTTCGACCTTTAGTACCACTCGGGTAAGGTGAATGTGGTGGCGGATGCCCTCAACCTTCAGCCACGAGGCCTGGTAGTGCTGATGATGGTTCAACAGTGGTAGATGCTCGAGGATGTTTTTGAGTTAGACTTTGAGTTTGGTATGCATTTTTCTATTATTCAGTTTTCGAGCTTGTCAATTTAACCCTCTTTGGTGGCTAGGGTGATCGAGGCTCAGCAGACGGACAAGTCACTTCATGAGTACCGAGCAGAGGCCACATCCGTGGAACAGTTAAGACTAGTAAATTAGTTCCGATGGTGGATTACGCTTCAGAGGCTGATTGTGTGTCCCAGACGTGGCAGAGTTGCATCATAATCTGTGACCGAAGCACACTGATCGAGACTTACTATTCACCCAGGCTCCACAAAGATGTATCGTGATATGATGAGGCAGTATTTTTGGCAGGGGATGAAGCACCAGATTGCTAGTTTTGTGGCTTAGTGTGACACATGCTAGCGTGTCAAGGCCGATCACCAGAGACCCCCTAGTCCCTTGCAGCCGTTGAGCGTTTCAATGTGGAAGTGGGAGCATGTATTGACGGATTTCATCGCAGGTTTGCCAAGGACTCAGCGTGGTCACGATACTATCCCAGTTATCGTCGATCGTCTGACGAAGTCATCTCATTTCATTCCAGTATGTGCTTCTTGGTCTATGGACCGGCTTGTAAAGGTGTTCATCGAGGAGATAGTGAGATAGCACGACATCCCAGTTTCGATCATTTCTGACCGAGACTCCAGATTTACGTCTCAACTTTGGAGGATTTCCAGCTGGCAATGGGGACTACTTTGCATCTCAGCACCGCTTATCATCTACAGACGGATGGATATACTGAAAGGGTCAACTAGATCCTTGAGGATATGATCAGAGATTGTGTGATTGACTTTGCGAGTAGTTGGGATGAGTATTTGTGCCTCACCGAGTTCGCATATAACAATAGCTATCAGACGACTATTGGCATGGCTCCTTTTGAGGCACTTTATGGCAGACCGTGCAGATCTCCTAGCTGTTGGACCGAGGTTAGAGAGTATCGTCTCTTAAGTCTCGAGCTTGTGTAGCAGACGTTAGAGGCTATTGATGTTATCAGGTAGAGGATGCGTAAAGGTCAGAGTCGGCAGAAGAGTTTTGTTGATCGTTGGCGTTGACCCCTCGAGTTTGCAGTTGGGGACATGGTATATTTCAAGGTCTCGCTTATGAAAGGCGTAGTTCGCTTTGGTGTGAAGAGCAAGTTTGTCCCGAGATTCATTGGACCTTTTGAAATTACTGAGCGCATGAGTGCTGTGGCTTATAGGCTTGCCTTACCTTCTGAGTTGTCCGCGATCAATAACATGTTCCATGTTTCTATGTTGCGGAAGTGTGGGTCAGACACCATCCCTGTGATTGATTGACAGCCACTCGAGGTCCCTGAGGATGCTTCCTAAATTGTGCAGCAGATTTGTATTCTTGATCGGAAGGAGCAGGTCCTTAGGACTAAGGTCATTTCCTTGGTGAAGGTACAATGAGGTCATCATTCGGAGGCTGAGGTGTCTTGGGAATGTGAGGCCGAGATTAGAGAGTGTTATCCCCATTTGTTCAATGATTGATTGCTTGTATTGCCTACTCTTGTGATTGATGATTGAGATATATATATATATATATATATATATATATATATATATATATATATATATATATATATATAATGATGATGATGATGATGATGTTTATGCATTTTCGTTGTTCCGGTTTTGGAAATTTCGAGGATGAAATTTCTTTGTTGGTGGGGAGAATTGTAAAACCTGACCCAAGTTCTTGTGTGTGTGTGTGTAGGTATGCATTTCATTTCTCTTGGTCTCGCGGTCTTACTGGTCAAATTCCGGCAACCCGTGACCCTCGGATAGTATTTGCGGTTATCCTTAAGTCTGGTCACATTGACCCGACTTGGATCGGCCCGAGACCTATGCCGTCTTATTCGCATCGTCGTTGTGATTTCGATGACGCATCTTGTGCATCCATCTGATATATAGATCAAAAGTTATGAACATTTCATTAAATGACCCTTAATCATGTGGCTCACTTAGGTGTGATGCATGTGTCCCCACTCTTAGCACAAGTTCCAATGCAACACTACACACATCACCAAAAAATTTCATAACTCACACTACCCACCCTACATACTACCAAAGCCTACCCTAACCAATCACTTTGGTTTCTCCTCCTATGGGGTAATCATTATTCTCTCTTACAAAACAATCATGACCTCTCTCTCTATCTCTCTATCTCTGTCCCTCTTCATTTTCTCTCCATGCTAGCAAACCTCTCTCCCAGTGTCCCATATTCCACCATTTCTCCATCCCTCAAAGCTCTAAAATCCCTCCAATCCCACTATTAAAAACTCATCTCAACCATCAAATCCTCTTGATTGGCCCAAGATCTACATGGTGTGGAAGTTTGAGAGCTTGGTTTACATGTGGGTGATTATATCTTGCTGATTTCCTTTTCATCTCTTGATCTTCTTAATTCTTTATGAATGGAACATATGGGACCCACCAATCCATGGTGGGGATCCCATTTGATCCCATGGATGTGGCCCTTGGTCCATCCTACATGCATGCAATGTTCCATGATGGGGCCATTCTCCATGAACCCCATCATGATGTATCTCATGATATACACCATTCTAAGGTCATCTAGACCTCAACATCATTGGGATGACATCCCAACCATCCATTGTAAATATAGACCATGCATGTGTTAGTTGTATGTTGTATGTACAAATTAATGTAGACCTATGGGTGTGATTGTTCTTGGGAGGGCCCATTAGTGGCGGGGCCCTACCCCCATGGCTGGATTGTCCTTATCTCCCTCTTTTCTCTTATGTTGGATGATGATATGTGTGGCCCACTTGGTGGGCCTGGAACGTCCAGAAAATCCAACTTTAGTGGGACGCCCCTACCTCCCATTTCATGATTTTTGGGTACTTTATTTAATGCATGCAAGTACCTTGGCTTGAGGTCTTGATCTGGACATGTGTGGGGCCCACTAAGGCCACACCACGTTGGATTTGATGTATATTTCCTGATATGGTTTGGTATGTCTAGCCAACGTTATTGGATAAACATTGTATGGACAGCAACATTTTTACCTAGCAGAATTTTAATTCCTACCTTGCTGTCCGTGAAGTTCCTCTATGATTTACTTGGGTTTATGACTCTCCTAATAGCCCATATTGTGGCCCATCATGTTGGGACCCATCTTGGGGGTGTGGGCCACCACTTCCACCTCAGAAAAAATGGAGTATGGCTACTAGAATGGTAGCCCATAGCTGGACGTTCTACTAGGGCTAGCGTCCAGCCATGGGCTGACCGTCCACCCTCCTAAGGCCCACTATGATGTATGTTTATCTAGGCCACCCTCCATATTGTGGATCCCATGGGTGTGGCCCACCTCCCATGAGGGATGTCCACATGTGGGACCCACTTTGATGTGATCCAGGGGAGCCGTCCCAGCCCCTTGGACCACCCACCATGGGACGCCCAGCTCATTGGGTTGCTGCTGGACGTCCAGTCCAGCAACATGGCCCACCTAGTTTATGTGTTTTATCCACTCCTCTCATCTGGTGGGACCCTCTGTGACATGTGTGAGTCACCAGGGATTAAAAGAATTGCATAAATTAATTAATATAGAATTTCCAACACGCCCAGGTAGTGGGTGGGTTGGAATTTCTACAACAGGCCCAAAGTTGCTGCCCATATATATATGTTTTGGGGCAGCATGGCCCACCAGATTTGGGGATATTTTTATACATATCTTGTCCTATTTTTAATCATATTTTGGGCTTAATTAGTGCATACTTAAGGCTCACTTCAATTGGGTTTTTATTGGACCAATATTCATAGTTTTTTATTAGCTTTACTAGGCCCATTGTCCTGGAACTTTCTCGATAGGCCCCTGAACTTTGGGCCTATATTTAACATATTATTGTCATGATTTTTATGGGTTAAAATACTAAAGTAGTTGGGCCCTTGTTTGCCCATTAAATTAACCCCATACTTGGGCCAAGATGTGAGGCCCAACTCACTTGTTTCAAACATAAGAATTGCCCATATGGTTGGAATAACAGGTTGCCCATTAGGCTCACCACAATGAGTAGGCTCATGATCTTTATGATTGGGCCCAAACTTTGCATGAGGGCCCACCATGTTGCGTATGTGTTAGGCTTGGTGTGTAGCCCACTAGGCCATGGGTTGCTTAGGCCTTGGGCCTTGCTTTATATGCATGTAGGTGGCGGGCTACCTTTTGGGACCCAGTTGAGGTTGGATGTCCTCCTTTGTGGTCCTAAGGTAGGCCCATAGAGTTTTTATAGGTAGTTGAAGGCCCACCTTGGACCCTTGATAGGAATGCTTTTTCCTTGGGCCTTTATGACCCTCTTAGCTCGTGGGCTATCCTAAAGTATTGGGCCCCCACTAAAGGACTTCTCCTTATAATACATGTATATGTATCTAGACCTTATCCCTCCTTGGGAAGGAGGAATATGTTCCACGTCATCAATGCCAAGTAGCGCACTTACACCATTATGACCCATATGCATCATCTGCGTGAATGGATTGTATTATGTGTGGTCATTGGGTTGATATGACAGAGCGATGGAGCTTCTCCCCTTGTGCACATCAAGTGCTTGAAGCTAGTGTATAATCTGTATGCGTGACTCTTGCATTAACATCGCATTTCATGATGATATCGCCCTTATTTCATCATGGCCTTGCCTTCACAGGGACATTTGTGGATGGTCGTATTTGTGGACACAAGAAATGTTACTTGAGCATATAGGGTATATAGGATGCCTATAGGTGAAATTCTCAAAACTTACATGGTACTAAGGATCTGCCCCAACATCGTGATTGAGTGGAAACTATGAGTGCACGAGGGCCTTATTCCGTTAGGCAGCAACTCCCACTATCGTGTAATCGGTTGGGTAAGGGTGTGATCTTATCCGGCTGGTGTAAGAAGGCATTGCTAGGTTAAGTTTGACCAGCTCCTAAATGGGTCTGCTACCGTCGAGCCTTGTTAGTGATTGGTTATCCACAGGTGGGTAGTGAGGTCTCTTACGCTTGTTTGACTGTGCGGGTCTGGGGAGCGACAGTCATCTGCGGTGTAATTGACCCCGATGATTTCCTTATGATGGAAATGTACTTGATATATGGATTTGGATATGAGCACTGACATCACTTTGTATTGTATTCGCATCAGCTGTATAAGCCCCTTCATGCATCGCTTTGGTATGACGCCCAGTACTCATTGCATTGTATTCATGATAAGCCTCGGTAAGGGTAGCGATGTTGTCATTAATCATGTTTCCCTTCTTGTATCTCCTACTATTCTTCTGCGCACCATTATCACACACTTTCACCACCCTCTAAGCTTTCTATAAGCTTATGCACGATTGATGCATACAAGAGATCGTAGGTTAGCATTGTAGTGACAAAGCTTGGATTAGAGTTGAGCCGAGGACCCCTCAGTATTGTAGATCTTCTTCCTACTTATTTCGTTATCAGATGTATTTCTTTTCCGTTATATACTTGCAAAAGTTTAAATTTATAGTGAATTTTGTGGTGTGTTCCTTTATTATTTTTGAGATTTACTTGTAGTGATCTTGGGTATGCTTGTAATGGAAATGGTTATACGGTTATGGAAATCCTCCTTGTGGGATCCCAGGATCAGAACCTGCCTAAGGAGCCGAGAATGAGATACTACAGAAGCTGTTGTGGCCAGAACTGGATATTGGGTTCCTTGTGGGATCCCAGGATCAGAACCTGCCTAAGGAGCCGAGAATGAGATACTACAGAAGCTGTTGCGGCCAGAACTGGATATTGGGTTCCTTGTGAGTCCAGTTACCGAGTCTGGGGCGTGACAATGTGTGTCAATCCAAACTACTCAAATTTTATACCCTTGACGATGTACATTTATGTCATGTGTATGGTAGATGAGTCAACATTGTTTAAGAAGTGGTAGAAAGTAGGGCTGTCAATGGGTTGGGCTTGGGTCAATCAAAAGAAAAATTTCGAGTAGCCTGGCCTGAATATTTCAAAATCCAGGGTAGCGCTAGTGAAAAATGCACATAGCAATAGCCTAGATATCTTTATGAATGACGAATCAACCATACTTTCTTCTCAAAATGGCATAGAACTTTAACATCTTTGATGTGTCGATATAGATCTCTGTTGATTGAGTTTTTTCTCCAAGTGTTGTGCGTCCCATGGCACAAACCTCGAACATCGATGCGACAAGTATAAATTTTAAAGTTGCACGAAGATATATGCCACTTGAACTTTTGATTCTCCATTCTTCACATTTAGGCTAGAAAGTAAAAAAGTCAAGAACTCTAGAATGGTAAAATGAGTTAAAATCAAAATCTAGTCAATAGAAATTTTATGATTCTTGACACAAGGATGATTATCTTCGGTTTGTATAAGTGAGGCCCATGATTCTGTGATCCAAATTGTTGATTTGATAGGCCACACAAAGTATGGAGTTGACCAACCATGCTTCAAAATCTTTGGCCCCTTTTCAGTAGAACGTGAACTATTATTGTGTCTCTTCTCAAGTCTAGTTGCCCACCACCAACTAAAAGTAGGAATGTCATTAAGGAGATTCATGAGCCATGGCCCATCCATTGTGGATCCCATTATACTAATGGCGTGGATCACCAAAACATGATTTTACCAATTGACGCCTTGATGATACAATGCATATCCTCAAGTTGAGGATCATGTAAATCCTCTTTACTGTACTACCTTTAAACAGTCAATTGAATGTTTCAAACCAATAGCTTCTTTCAAGGTATCCTCAGCAAGCTGAATTGGGTGTCTTAGATTTCCTGAAAAAGGTGAAATGTTCATTAATTCATGTTCAATTCACATCTTAATTTATGCAAAAACCACTTTTACACCCTATTTATACTCCACCAACCAAACAACTGAGTTGATGAATGAGCACTGGATGACATACCACCATTTTCAGTTCGATTCTCATTCAAATCGCTTTCACCAGCACTTGCAGAGCATTCCTTCCTCTTTTCTATAACATTGGACTTGCCTTGCATCTCACCAAATAACATTGATGGTGAGACCGCACTTGAGAAGACACCATTGTTTTCTATTGTAATCTCATTCATCTTGCTTTCACCTACACTTGTAGCGCATTTCTTCCTCTTTTTTGTAATGTTGGAACAGTTGCAAGTTACACTTCTTATTCCCTGTTGGCATATGTGCAATCATTAATTCAACATTATTAACAAAAAGAGAGAAAGGAGTATAAAACTATCCTGAAAAGTAGTGTAGATCATAGAAAAAGACTACTTAAACATAAAAATATCCAAATCTACAAAAATAACTAAAAATGGATGGAAAACAAGACATAAGGAAAAGACATTCCAACAAGAATGCAACAACTTGAATATATTCAGAAAACGGCTAACCTTTACGACAACGTTTTGACAATTTCAGCTTCATGTATTGCTTGTGTATTTCTTTTTCTAAAATAAATGAGTCACCTTTAAGTGTAGGTGATGGCCCAATTCTCTTCAAATCTCAAGTAGGTTGTTACACATCATCAAAATCCTACTCTTATAGATTGCCAATTTATTTGTGTAGTGAAATTTTGTATTATTTACTTTCATTCCGTTCATTAAGCACATATTTAACTTCTATAATTTTGTTTCACAATAATCAATCCTCGTCTTCATATTCCTTGTGGAAGGAGTATCCTTCTCTTCTAAGCATAAAGAATCGGAAGCAGGAGAAAGTGAAGTATTTGCAGCAATTAATGACGATGACTTAGCCTGCTTACAAACAATAAAACATACAGTAATTAATGTTATGCTCAGATGATGAATTAATTAGGAGCTCTCAATTAATAAAAGGTGAACAATCCCAAGTAGAAGACACACTTGCACTATTGAAGAGGGCAGTTCATAGTTTTCATCTTTATTTTTCAGGATACTCACAATTGAAGATGATGGACAATTCTTAAAATCCATACTAAGACTTGCAGAATTGCTTTTGAGTGCTTAGCCAATGCCAATTTTAAGGCAGATTTTCGAAGACATTTTTTCATGTACAGGGAGAGTATTGTTTGTGGTGCTCGAGTCCATATTCTGAAAATCATGAAAGCATTAGATATAGTCAATAATATAATAAAATTTTATACATTGACGATCCACATTTCTTTGCCATCCTATTTACGGTAAAAACATATTAGCACATTTCCAAAAATAAAATTACCTCGAATTTCTTAAGCAAATTGGGGATATTGCTACTCTGTACACTCATAAGACTCTTTGCCTGTGATTGTGTAAGAGGATTCCTTAGAAGCATTGGTAAAAATGATCCATACTGACCAAATTTGGCCCTGGTATCAAAGAAGTCAATGAGTCAACAACATGATGCACGATTACATATAAACAGTTAAAAAATATCATGAAACCTCAGCCTGATGGAGGGGATCGAACATAAACTTTAAGCACTGTTATCATAAATGTAATCAAGTGCTCATAAGGGTAGTGAATATGAAAATCTGAAGGTAGTCCTGATAACAGATTCCAATATATTCTTATCTTAAACCTTTCTTTTTGAGAAACATAAATACATGCGCACAAAAATAATAACATACATGCATTATAATTAAAAAATACCTAGTTTATCAATATGTCTATTATTTCACAAGTAAATCTTAGGCTTTAATAACAAACGAAACAAAGCTCAATATAACATAACACTATGCAGTATATACATGCAGATTCAATAATCAAGACATCAATAATAGCAACAAAAAGTCATTATAGTTCAAAAATTCCTACTTAAATTGAAGATTTGGCAACCATCTTTGACTGCAAGCCTATTTATATAATAATTTCATTGAGAAATAGTCTACTGTAGTAAGCCCATCAGGTCAACGATTCCAATCAACATTCTATTGACTTGGTCCTCCATGACCGCACAATGATTCTTCTTGAAATATTTTTGTACTGAGGCCTTGGTGGGCTTCAGCTTAGGCCTAAAAATTTTAACATGGCCAAGCCTATTGTTTTACCAAGATTTAAGCTCGGGATAGGCTTGGACCTTTGTTTCATTCCAAAATAGGGTTGGTCAGAGCCTGTCCTAGCTGGAGCCCAACCTGTTGATAGCCCTATACAAAGGAGCTACAAGCCAAGACCACTCCCCTTGAATGCCAATCTACTATAAATCAAATCACAAAAGGTGCTTTAAGGCATCTATGTAGGAACAGAGACAAAAAAAAGAAAAAAAAAAGAAAAAAGAGAGAGGAGAAATGCATGGTTAATTCACTGTGAGTTTAGAATGCTTTAATTTTCATTTTAAGAATTAACTAGTCTTCCTTTATTTACATGAGTTTAGAGAAGTTGTAGCCTGAATCCCAAATTTCCACCTAAAACTCCTTAGTTAGGTTTGATAATTAGTTGCCTAAGAGCCTTTACTACCATAATGTACAAGACAGATGACATGGACAAACCCCTCAAAATCTTTTTTTTTTTTTTTAAAAGCCTTTTAGAGACCCATTTATGAGCATTGAGAAAAAGGCATATCCTATAAACTTGCATTCACTTCCTCCACTCCAAAACCAAACCTCATTAACATGTAGTTTCGTTGTATACTTTTACCACTTTAATCTCGAAGATAATAACCGATCATTCTTCCTTATCGAATCAAAACATTTCAGAATATGTATCTACGTGAACTTACACTCCTTGGGATAGCAAGATCATCAACCTCAAAATTGTTCTTACCCTTGTCGCATGAACCTTGGCTAATAATTTATGACTTCAAATGAGACTAATGGGGAACCGTTTTCCTTAAGGTTAATGCAATGAAAAAGGCCCCAAACCTTTAGGTAATTTTCGTCCCTTGTAAGTTTCCAAAATGAAGCTTGTGAAAAATCAATAGAATTATGAGGTAAGAACACCAAATTACTTTTGGAAGTTCCTGTCATTGTCCGTATAATGATTTTATTGCCTTGTTAGACTTATTTCTTAATAGGCCATATTTCCAACAGGCAATCCAATTTTTTTATGTTATGATTTTTCTAAGGTATCAATTTAAATTTTATAGCATAAGTTAGAGGTAACATTACCATTGTCCACGAACTTAAAAACTGGACCTAACCCCATGTCTAGCTAGGTCGGGTCAACTCAAAGACTTGATCAATTCTGATGTAGGACCGATGCATGAACTCAAATATTGTGTGAGATCAAGAAGAAAAATTAAAGTAATTAACAACAAGCACAAAACTTGCTATCATCATCACAAATATCAAAGCCCTAAGAGAAGATCAAGCATGATTCTAGCCTAGGTTAATAAGCGCATCCTATAGGGCCATTAAATAAGGGAAACTAGGATTTAATGGATGTAGGGACATCCAAGTGGTATAGGGTAAAGCTTATTTCAAAGTAGAAGGCCTAATACTATTTAAGGTGAAATTAGGGTTTAGGGAAAATTGGAGAAAACTTAGATTTAGGGTTAATGGGATAAATTGGGTAAAGAGGTTAAAGAGTTTAGGTATTAGGATAAGGGAATTAGGGTTTTGGATGGAAGGATTGGCCTTAATCGAAGGATGTATAGAATTAGGGTTTGGTAATTCACGAAAATAGGAAAATTAGGGATTTATAGGTTAAGGGTTAAGGTTTGGAAAAAGGAGAGCAGAGTTTTGATGCAAGGGTAAGGGAAAACCTATGGGACAAAAGTGTGGATGTGTGGTCAACCCAATGGGTTCACACATGTGGTCGTACGGTCACATGTACGGGATTAGTTGGTGAAGGTTTGGGTCCTTAGGGTTTGGTTCGGCGATAGACATGCAAGGGATAAGGATTGGAAGAATGGAGATCATTTGGGATGGAGAAGATTGAAGAACCTGAAGAATACCTCGATAGTTGATGAAGTGATAATAATGAGAGTGATAGATGGATACCTCGTACTTCCATTGATGAAGATTCACTTCACACCAATCTTTATTCCAAATCACATAGAAGTCACATTCAAATCACATGAATATGGAAAAATAAGAAGCAAGGAGGAGACCATAGGTTTAGCATAGGAGTTTTGTGTTGCATCTAGGTAGTTATATCTAGCGTTAGTAGAGCATATATTGCATATAGGATCATATATTGCTGATTTATTCTCGTCATAGTTGGGAGTATCTTATTACTAAATTTTCAGCTAGCATTTCAATTGAATTTTCAGTATAGTAATCTCATGTTGTCACATTGCTGACTTTTAAGTTTATAATTTTCAAATTACACTCTTGCTGAATTTTCGGTTTGGCATCCTCGGATTACCATTCTGCTGAATTTTTAACATAATATTTGAGGGTAATGGCTTGCTAAATTTTCAGATTAGTGTTTTTAGTGTGTCCAGTTTGATCTCTAGGTTGGTTTTATCATTGTCATAACGTTGTCCTAGGACCCAGGGTTTCCTTTTGGAGTTTCCTTGTGTATTCGCACTCATTTGGGCCGTGGTTTTGGTCTACAACCCATAATGAATCTAGAGCAGATTACCAAGGCCCTTAATTCTTTCAATAACCATCTGACGACCATTGAAGCGCACAATAAAACCACTACTACTCAGTTAACTCCAACCAATGAGCGCGTCAATCAACTTGAGGCCTCCTTACAAGCAAACCCTGACACTGGGGGATGATGTTCAATGTAACGCCTTGAAAATCAAGGGTCGAGCAAAGCTCAACTCCTGAGTTCCAACGTATCCCTTATGCAACATAATTAATGATGATTAAATGTTGTGCATATTAGTGCATTAAACGTGAGTGAGATTAATCTAAAATGACATATCATACTCCAGGGGTGATTAAATTAAGCAAGCGGAAGACTTAAGTACTTGTATTATAACATGAAAGTTTTTCACCATCAGGAGTATAAATCTATCCCAGGATGAAAATATACAAGTGTTTGTTCCAAAATTTACAAAATAACAAAATGTAACTGTCCAACTAATCCATATAACCTTGCAATCCCATCGACCTAGAACCAGGTCTACAGAGACCCGCCTGATAGATGAATATAGGAGAATTCCTCCTCCTCATCTATGAAGTCCGGCTCCGTCACATAAGCCGCATCACATCCTGCATCTAAATAAGAGTCTGGTTGGTGTTTTAAAACACCGTTTCAGAGTGAGAGTGAGTGATCAACTTAGTGGTATTATAAGGCAAAGGTTAACATGTTATGAAATCAGTTAAACAGTAATGATAAAGCAGTATAACAATCATATCCTAAGTACTCTTGTTAATACAGAAATGATATGCTGTAATGATGCATGCCCTCACCTGCACTCCCTCAATGACATCATCTCACGATCGCGCATGTAACACCCCTTATACGTGCGCTTCTTCGCCAAAGCACATGCAATGTGGTACATGATCATGTTAGCCAATATTTAATTAAGCTTATTCATACAACAGATTCGGGAAGCTAAGGTACCTCCCTTTATATCATTTACTCAAACAAGGATCCATTTAGGGTCGTCAATCCTAGTTAATCACATACGATAGGCAAGTTATAGGGCATCATCCCTGATGAAAGCAGTGGATAGGTAAGTTCGCGAGTTTACACTCAAGGTCACTATGGAGAAGCTCATCACCTCAGCGTAGGCCTAATTTATACTAGAGGTCACTACGAGAGGCTCGTCTCCTGAATGTAGGCCGACAGCTCGAATACGGTGTCCCATACACCACCATATTCGGCTCACGAGTTTAGGTTGCTCACTGGTCACTACAGGGAGGCTCATCACCCCAGCGTAGGCTGACAACTCGACCACGGTGTCCCATACACTACCATGCTCGACTCATGAGTCTTAGTGGATCTTGACACCATGGTTGAAACGGGCTTTACCGTGATAAGCGGTACCTTAGATTCAAACGGTAGTGTCCATACATGGTTAACACACAATGAGCCAATCGGGTTATTTGACAAGTGCGATTAGTAAGAGCGTACGTAGAATTAATCGACATAGAGTGTGTAAACACTCCACGTGGCCTAACCAATGTCGACAATCAACGTACAACTCGAATTCCTCGAACGCATCTAACGTGGCGAAACTAGTTCGACCACTCAATCAGGAGCCATTACCGTTTGCTTGGACTAAGTGGTAGTCCCAATCATACTCAAATACAATAGGGAATGACATATGTTAAACATAACAGTATTTAACAAACAATTCAAATACAATAATCATTTGATCATTTTATCAAACACATAGAATATGTTATTATACATATGCATTTCATCCATAAATCACATAGTACTTTACATTATATGAAGGAAACTATTCATATGATTAAGGAATTTAAGAATCCTTTCTTAATACACTTAATAAGTACAATCCATCAACAAAATCTTATTCAGACATTTTAATAAACACTTAGACTATATATTTCTAAGAATATAGACTAGACTTGTTAAGATATGAATTATAGCAATTCATTTCACAACATCGGTTGTAAAGTATATAACATACATGTATCTAAGATTATAACTTACGATAAGTACAAATCAGGATTTCACGTTCATTCAAACATTTCAACAAACACATAAAATGCATTTTATATTCACATAGTTCACATACGTGTATAGTTTATCGAATACATCGTAACTAAGATCATATGGCAACAATCAAGTCAGACATAAATCATTGCTGACATTGAAAGCCTTGAAAACCATAACCTAAATATTTATAGTTCACACCTTTCGTCATTACGAATTCAGTTCGTACACTATATTTCCTTCTACAGAACAACGACTACCTAAATTACGAATTAGGTTAGCTATTTTATTGATTCCTCTATTTGAATCCCTAAAACAGGATTAGGGTTAGGATTTCTTATCTAAATCGTACTTGGAATCGACGGTGTAGCGAAACGGGAGAGATGATTCGGCTCTTGGCACAGTGGGAGTGAATCCTAGCAACAATCCATAGATCTTTCTCTTTTCTTCTCACTCTTTTCTTCTCTTTTCTCTCTTCTCTCTCCTAGGGTTAAAGAATTCGTATGGAGTGAGAGAGGGGTGGTATAAGGGCATTATATAGGCCTAAAACTGATATCAATGGCCCTATGGCCATGGTATACTTATGTTATAGCCAAAGGGTGTCTGTTTCAGGCAAATGAGACTCATCTGGAGGCCTATTACTCACTTGCATCATGGAGTAAGTTCCCTGACCATGGATCTAAGTCAAGTTATAATTTTGGTCCAATTGAATTTGTGGATCGTCCGTGGAGGAACTGTTTTAGTTCAACGGTTATCGTCACTCGATCAAGGCCACAAGTATACCGACATGTGTAAGAAAATTTTTCTAATCTAAGGGTATAATTTGGTCAGAATCTTACGATCTGAAACCTTCAATTTTGCTCCCAAGCGAATGGTCCAATTTATTTAAGTTTGAGTTCATTCCCTAAAGATATGTTTATTGACACTTTGCTCAGAGCTCAAGTTGTGCGTTTCTGGATATTATTTGGGCTTGGTTCCCACGATGCTTGTCAAGCCCAGTGTGACGGTCATAACCTTATAGTTTCGCGATAATCAAACTTTCGATGCGTGGTCTAGGTCCGATACGGAGTTTCAATGTGCTCCCGAGAGCAACTAGGTTTTGAGATTGCTCCTAGGTCTTTAGGTAATGTTGATTAGCGATTCTAATGGTTTTGGGTCTTGCAGTTTGTATAGATAGTGGTTCAAGATAATTTAACGATTAATTTAGCTTAGTACTTAACTAATCTTTTTATCTAATTTCTGAAGGACTCAGTCATTAAGGATTTTTGCCTGAGGTGGTACTTGGGTCTTTATACAGATTTTTTCGAGACGTTACAATCTAGCCCCCTTAAAGAAAAATTTTGTCCTCAAAATTAGTACCTTTTTGTACTCCTCAAGAATTCGAGGGTAGTTCTTATGGACTTCGGCTTCCGTTTTTCAGGTAGCATCTTCCTCAGTGTGGTGTGTCTATAATACCTTTACAAGCAGGATAACTTTGTTGTGTGACACTTGTTCCTTCCTATCAAGAATACGTGTTGGTCGAAGTACGTACGTAACATCTTCACTCAGCTGCACCTGCTCCCACTTAATAATGTGAGTAGGATCAGGAACGTATTTCCTCAGCATCGATACTTGAAATACGTTGTGCACGCTTGCGAGTGGTGCAGGTAAGGCGAGACTGTATGCTACCACACCCACTCAATCCAGAATCTGGAATGGGCCTATGAATCTCGGCGTAAGCTTCCCTTTACTGTCGAAGCGAAGGGCTCCCTTCATGGGGGAAACCTTAAGAAACACGTGGTCCCCAACCTCGAATTTCAACTGCCGCCGTCATGTATCGGTGTAACTTTCTGTCTGCTTTGTGATGCAAGAAGTCATTGCCTGATAATGTCAATCTTCTTAGAGGTCGCCTGCACTAAATCTGGGTCAATCAGGCTTCTCTCACCAACTTCTGACCAACAATGCGGTTCTCGACAAAGGCGTCCATATAGTGCCTCGTAGGGAGCCATGCCAATGCTCGCTTGAAAGCTATTGTTATAAGCGAACTCTACATAGGGAAGATAGTCATACCAACTGTCTTTGAAATTGAGTACACATGCCTACAACATGTCCTCTAACAACTGATTTACCCATTCCGTCTGCCCGTCAGTCTGTGGGTGGAACGCGGTACTGAACTTTAGCATCACTCCCATCGCTTCTTGGATTCGAGTCCAGAAGATAGACGTGAATTGTGTGTCTCGATCCGACACAATCTCCATAGGCACTCCATGCGGCCATACAATCTCCTTGATGTACAGTTTAGCTAGATCGTCTGTTGAGTTTGAAACTCTAATAGGAAGAAAGTGGGCCGATTTCGTCAATCGGTCCACGATCACCCAAATGGAGTCGTGTCCCTTGTCTTCGGCTACCCAGAAATGAAATTCATAAATATGAAATCCCACTTCCATTCAGTTATGGGCATGGGTTGAAGGAGTCCAGGAGGTCGGTGATGCTCGACCTTGACCTGCTGGAATGTGAGACAACGAGATACAAAATCTGCTGTGTGGGCCTTCATGTTGTCCCACCAGTATAAACGCTTCATATCGCGATACATTTTTGTACTACCAGGATTCATCACCATCTTCGAATTGTGATCAGCTTCATGAACTTCCTTGCTCAAGTCATGAAGATTTGGGACGCATATGCGGTCACAATAATGTAAACCCCCATCCGAACCAACTCTCCATTCAGAGTCTTCATCGTCACTAGCTCATTTTCTCATCTTCACCAACCATTTATCTTCTCTTTGAGCCACAATGATTTGGTCATCAATAAGTGGTTCTATACGAATATGTGCGACGCTCATGAATGGCTCCTCTACTGTAAGCTTCTGCTCCAAGTCTTGCACAAATTCTACCATGTTCCATTCCTTGATCACTAGCAGAGCCGCAAATTCTATCGTCTTCTTGCGGTTCAATGTGTTTTTCATAATGTTAGCCTTACCAGGATGGTAGGAGACCTCAAACTTGAAGTCTTTCAAGGTTGCCATCCGTCGCCTTTGCCTTATATTCAGGTCCCTCTGCGTGAATATGCACTTGAAGCTCTTGTGGTCGCGAAAGAGCTCGAACTCCTTTCTGTAGAGGTAATGTTTGCAAAACTTTAGTGCAAAGATAACTGCTGTCAATTCCAGGTCGTGCATAGGATAGTTTTCTTCATGTTTCCTCAATTGTCGCGAAGCATAGGCAATCACTCTGTCGTTATACATAAGAACACAACCCAAACCAACACGAGACGCGTCAGTGTATATCGTATATTTGACCCCTTGCTCTGACAATACTAGCCCAGGTGTGAACGTCAACTTGTCCTTCAATTCCTGAAAGGCTGATTCTGCCTTCTCATTCTAGGCAAACTTAAGATTCTTTCAAGTAAGCTGAGACAACGGTCTGGCTATCTTGGAAAAATCTTTAATGAATCGGCGATAGTATCCTGTAAGTCATAGGAAACTCCTCACTTTTGTAACTGAACCGGGCTGCTCCCAGTCCTGAACCGCAGCCACCTTGGAAAGGTCCACAACGATACCTTCCTTGGACACAACATGTCCCAAGAACTTGACTTCTTCTTTTCAAAAGTCGCATTTCTTGTACCGAGCAAATAACTGGTTCTTCCTGAGAGTATCGAATATCGCTCGGATGTGCTCTTTACGATCCTTTCGGCTCTTGGAGTATATCAAAATGTCATCTATAAATACGATGATGAACCGATACAGGTACGGCTGAAACACTCAGTTCATGAGGTTTATGAACACTGCTGATGCATTTATCAGTCCAAACAACATCACAAGGAATTCATAGTGTCTAAAACTAGTTCTGAATGTCGTCTTCTGCACGTCTTCATCCCTGACGCGCAACTGATGGTATCTAGACTATAAGTCAATCTTCGAGAAATACTGTGCCCCTTTTAACGGGTCAAACAGATCATCTATCATGGGTAACGGATATTTATTCTTGACTGTCACTTGGTTCAACCTGCGATAATTAATACACAATTGCAGTGACCATCCTTCTTCTTCACAAACAGCACAGGTGTCTCCCAAGGAGACACACTCGGTCGTATAAAATCGAAATCCAACAAATCATCAAGTTGTCTCCTGAATTATTCCATTTCACATGGAGGCATACGATACGTGGGTAAGGAAATGGGTGTCGTACTAGACACAAGGTCGATAGTAAAGTCGATCTCACACCAAGGAGGTAATCCAGGTTTCGTCTTAAACACTTCCTAGAAGTCCTGGACCACGGGCGCGTTTCCAAGTGTTGGACCATTATTATCTTTCAATAGGGAAGCATAATAAAGAACCCGGAAGAGGCAATTGGCCTAAACGAGAAAAGTGAAGGTCGTGTTTTTGGGCCCGTGTGCCATCACCAGTTGGGTTTCGCAGTCGATCTCAACCTTCATTTAAGTAAGCCAATCCATGCCGAGGATGATGTCGTAATGGTATACAGTGGTGACGATTAGGTCAACAGAAACCATCCTGCTTCCTAAGTCTATCAAGCAACCCTTACAAAGCTTAGTGGCATCTGTGAAGGTTCCTTCTGCCGCAATGACTCTCACCCCAACCATAAGGGTAGTATTCAACCCTAAATACTTCACCGTAGAGTATGATATCATTGAAATAGTGGACCCGGTGTCCACTAACAGAAAGACTAGTATACCTTGGATGTGGGTAGTGACTTCGAAGGCTAAAGGCATTGTAACTGTTGACTCAGATGCTTCAGCTGCAAGCTCATCACATGTGCTTGTTGAGGACGATTTGGTTGCGCTGCCATAGGTCGTTGAGGTGGCCTACTTCTAGGTACATTCGGTCTGTAAGGAGGCTGTGCTGGTGGTGCTGATCATAGAGGTGGAGCTGAAATGGCTTGAGGTAACTGACGGTTGATCCTTTAAGGTGGCGAAAAGCCGTTGTCCCTCATCTTGGTAAAGCAGTAAGTGTTTGTGTGGCCCAACCTCTGACAAGAGGTGCACCACGAATCTGATTGCCACAGCTGGGTCAGTGGAGATGTAAGCCTAGGAGGCGAATCTGCACGTGGCCTCTAGCCGAGGAATGGTCGGTTCGGCAAGTCAAGTCGAGGCCTCGGGCCGATGAGCATACGCATATGGGATAGTCTATTCCCATCCTGCTCAGCTCGCAGGGACATGTTCACTAGCTCAACATAATTTGGAATGCTTGCGCAATACATCTTTGTACGAATTTCAGGCCGTAGACCCTCTGAAAATAGCCGCATCTTCATCGGCTCGTCTGCTAGTATTAAAGGAGCGTATCTGGCTAGCTTCATGAATCTGTTCTCATATTCTGACACCGACATCCCTCCGTGTTGGAGGTGAAGGAACTCACCCTCCTTTTCATTACAGTGAGGGGGAAGTATTTTTCATGGAAGCGGGTCTCAAATGCATCCCATGTCCATACATAACCAAGAGTAACTGTTCGTAGGACGCTGTCCCACCAGAGATTGACCTCCTTCTCGAACCTGCTCTGCCTCAATGCGATGTAGTGGCTTTAGCATCTTAGAGACGCGGTTGAGCCAATATTTAGCCTCCTTAGGCCTATGAGTGCCTACAAAGGTGGGAGGTCAGAAACACTGAAAGCGTTCGAATAAAGCGCAAGCATGCATATTCCCGACAGGCTGCACAGGTGGTGCAGGTGGGACCATATTCATGTTCTGGGCAAGTGCCCCCACGATCGTGGTCCAAACTTACTGCTGCTGCATTAGGAGTATCATCTACTTCAATCTATTAGGAGGAGTCGCCTAAGGCATGTGTGGTGTCGAGTTAGACGAACAGTTCTGTTCTAGAATCAATGATGCATTAGGTGTTGGCCCAATCGTGGGGCCAGTGGCCGCCTGAGAATCTGGCATGGTGTCACTATCAGGGCCCAAAGTAGGGTCTGTGTGGCTATCGCTTAGGGCAGGTGCCCTGTCAAATGATCCGCCAAGTATGAGACGTGCAGTGCTCCAAGTGCTCTTAGGTGGCATTCCCTATATACAACATAGGGTGCAAACTGTGTAAGATTTAGCATAAGAACACACACTCATCCAAACATCATTCACTTTCCAAATCAAATGAAGCTTCATGCATTTCATTTTACTAAAATTGTCACAATACATGAGATGTAGTTTTACATAAATCATGACAGAAGATGCATGTGAGCTAATCTAAATAAAGCTTTATACAATAAGCAAACTAACATACCACCAACCTACCAAGGCTACTACATGGAAAGATAAGAAACAAAGTAAACCCAAAGATGACCACAATATATGGCCAGTTGTTTGACTCTGGCGATGGTGGAGGAGCACCCTTGTCCTGCATACAGCACAGGAGAGCCTTCAAGGTGTAAGACATCTTCATAAATTTCTGTTTCACATAAGCCTGATTCTCTTTAAGCTTTTGCTTCGGTTTGGCCTAGTTTTCTTCTATTTGAGCCAGGCGGGCTTTCAGGGCGGCCTGATCATGGTAATACCCATGTGTAGAAGTAGGAGGTCCCTCATCAGAATCTTGGGCCTCCTTTTCTTCCTCACTCTCTCCTTCCTCACTTCTTTCTTCTGTCTCATTTTCTCTCTTGTTCATTGCTTTCTTCCTCTATTTCATTACTTTCTTCATCTTCACTTTCTGTCTCACCCCCATAATCATCGAGTCGGGCTTGACGTTGTCGAGGGCTAATTCTCATGTTGTTGAGCGTAGTGTCATTAATGAAGTGGATCGGCGCAAGCTCATCCATATTAAGTCTGTAGTCGAACTCTCGAGCAATCTTGCATATAAGTCGGCCAACTGGAAGTGAGACATCACTCATAATAGAGCGTATGGTCTGGATTATCTATATTAGGGCGAACGTAGGCAGACACAGCTTGTCTCCCTGCCCAGCTCTATATAGGAAGTCCACCATTAAGCAAGTGCACTCGGTACGGTTGTCCCGCCTAGGATACGTATCGTATGTAAATATGTGGTGGAGTAGGTGGAAGTCTACTGTTAGCTTGGTCGATGGGAGGCAATTGCCTCACTTCCAATGAACCAATCGCCCACAAAGAAATCGTGTGTGGCGATCTCTTTCTCGCATACTTCACCACGTGGAATTTCCATAATTCGGGCCATCACATCTACATTAACTATTGCTTCCCGCCTTCCTACGGGAATAGTGAACTGTAAAGGCTCTAGTAGTGGATCCCATATGTGGGCATAGAAGGCTCGACAGTGTTTTCACAAGCATGAGACTTGCCTTCAAATATGGAACCCCACCCAGATTCTAACAAGAGGTCCATTACAGGATATAGCCCAAATAGCCTTTCATCCACATGTGCTTCAAACACAATTTTACAGCCACGAAACTTACCATGTCTGATGCCCTTCGGTAGAACTCTTTCAAATGGAATTTGGGGATTGAGATCCTGCTTCGTCTGTTGCTCTAGTGTGGCGCTTGTACTTGCTTCTGTGCCCGCTTTCTTCCTCGGCTGGGTTAGGCGGCTAGGCCCGGCTTCATCCGTGGTCGCCCTTCTCTTTCCCATGAGAGAAGGTAGTGTGAAGAGCGAGAATACGACGACCACTATCTTAAAGAGGGCCATAGGGTTGGAGATGCTTACAAAGTGAGATAGGTTAGTGGGTTTTGGGTTTTATGAGGCACAAAGAGGGATTTGTGTGCTCAAATGAGAGGAAATAGAGAGATAGAAGGTGACAGGTGATGGGTTTTGAGGAAAATGGCGGTGGGTGTATGTGTATTAAAGAAGATGAAGTATGGAATGAAAATTTGAGAAGGAAAATGAAGTTTTTGAGGGGTGTTGAGAGCTTGGAGGGGTGAAATGAAGAAAAATGAAGCAAATGGGGCATGTGGGGGGGGGGGACTCACATGAGTGAGGGAGGGGCGGCGGACAGCTAGACCCTCAGGCCCACCGCGGCCCGCTAGAGTGGACCACAGTGCTGCTGCCCTTGGGCGGTGGCCACCCCCCTCCCGGGGTGCCGAAAATGTGCGGGGGACCCCCAAGGTCCCACTGATTTTCATTGTTTGGGCCCCCTCGTTCGTTTGAGGTGGTTTTGGGTCCTAACGAGTGCGTATTCACACTTTCTAGGTCATTTGAGTGTGGAATTCATTGAATTATCATTCAAACCCGTCGATTGACGCTTTATAAAGGAATTGGGATCATTTCGCATGATTAACGATGCATACGGGTCACATTCAAGGGTCAGTTTCGCCTGTCGGTGAAACTTGAGATCTTATGATTATTTCTACGCTTTATTGCCCCCAGCTAAATCAAAGTACGTCAGTATGCATTATGTTATCTTAACCCAAGTCCAATTTAATCCAAATCATGCTTTGATACCAACTTGTAACGCCCCGAAAATTGAGGGTTAAGCAAAGCTCAACTCCTGAGTTCTAATGCATCACTTATGCAACATAGATAATGATGATTAAATGTTGTGCATATTAGTGCATTAAACATGAGTGAGATTAATCTAAAATGACATATCATACTCTAGGGGCAATTAAATTAAGCAAGCGAAAGACTTAAGTACTTGTATTATAACATGAAAGTGATTCACCATCAGGAGTATGAATCTGCCCCAGGATGAAAATATACAAGTGTTTGTTCCAAAATTTACAAAATAATAAAATGTAACTGTCTAACTAATCCATATAACCCTGCAATCCCGTCGATCCAGAACCAGGTCTACAGAGACCCACCTGATAGCTGAATATAGGAGAATTCCTCATCCATGAAGTTCGGATCCATCACGTAAGTTGCATCACATTCTGCATCTAAATTAGAGTCTGGTTAGTGTTTTAAAACACCGTCCCAGAGTGGGAGTGAGTGATCGACTCAGTGGTACTATAAGGTAAAGGTTAACATGTTATGAAATCAGTCAAGCAACAATGATAAAGCAATACAACAATCATATCCTAAGTACTCTTATTAATACATAAATGGCATGCTGTAATGATGCATGCCCTCGCCGCAGATCTTGGTACCATGATTAAAATGGGCTTTATAGTGGTAAGCGGTACTTTAGATTCGAACAGTAGTGTCCATACATAGTAAACACACAATGGGCCAATCAGGTAATTTAACAAGTGCGATTGGTACGAGCGTACGTAGAATTAATCAGCATAGAGTGCGTAAACACTCCGCATGGCCTAACCGCTGTCAACAATCAGCGTACGACTCCGAGTCCTCGAACGCATCTAACGTGGCGAAACTAGTTCGGCCACTCAATGAGGAGCCATTACCGATTGCCTGGACTAGGTGGTAGTCCTAATCATACTCAAATATAATAGGGAATGACATATGTTAAACATAACAATATTTAACAAACAATTCAAATATAATAATCATTTGAGCATTTTATCAAACACATAAAATATGTTATTATACATATGCGTTTCATCCATAAATCACATAGTAGTACTTTACATTATATGAAGGATACTATTCAAATGACTAAGGACTTTAAGAATCCTGTCTTAAAACACTTAATAAGTACATTTCATCAACAAAATCTCATTCAGACATTTTAACAAACATTTAGACTACATATTTCCAAGTATATAAACTAGACTTGTTAAGACATGAATTATAGTAATTCATTTCACAACATCAGTTATAAAGTATATAACATACATGTATCTAAGATTAGAACTTATGATAAGTACAAATTAGGATTTCATGTTCATTCAAACATTTCAACAAACACATAAAATGTATTTTATATTCACATAGTTCATACACATCTATACTTTATCGAATACATTGTAACTAAGATCATATGGCAGCAATCAAGTCAGACATAAATCATTACTAAGATTGAAAGCCTTAAAAACTATAACCTAAACATTTATAATCTGCACTTTTCGTCGTTTTGCTCATTACGAATTCGGTTCGTACACTACGTTTCCGTCTATTGCACAACGGCTACCTAAATCACGAATTAGGTTAGCTATTTCATCGATTTCTCTATTTGAATCCCTAAAACAGGATTAAGGTTAGGATTTCTTGCCCAAATCGTATTTGGAATCGATGGTGTAGTGAAGCGGGAGAGATAATTCAGCTCGTGGCGCATTGAGAGTGAATCCCAGTAGCAATCCACAGATCTCTCTCTCTTCTCCTTACTCTTTTCTTGTCTTTTCTCTCCTCTCTCATAAGGTTAGAGAATTCGTATGAAATGAGAACGGGGTGGTTTAAGGGCATTATATAGGCCCAAAACTGATGTCAATGGCCCCATAGCCATAGTATACTTAGGTTATAGCCAAAGGGTGTCTGTTTCTATCAAACGGGACTCATCTGGAGGCCCATTACTCACCTGTGTCATGGAGTAAGTTCTTTGAACATGGATCGAAGTTAGGTTATGATTTCGGTCCGATCAGATTTGTGGATCGACTGTGGAAGACCTATTTTAGTTCAACGGTCATTGTTACTCAATCTGGGCCACAAGTATACCAACATGTATATGAAAATTTTTCTGATCCAAGGGTATAGTTTAGTTAGAATTTAATGGTCTGAAACCTTCAATTTCCCTGCAAGCGAATGTTCCAATTTACTTAAGTTTGAGTTCATTCCCTAATGATATTCGTGTCTCTCACAGACTTTACTCAGAGCTCAAGTTGTGCGTTTCTAGATACTATTTGGGTTCGGTTCCCACGATGCTTGTTAAGCCCAGTATGGAGGTTATAACCTTATAGTTTCACGGTAATCGGACTTTCAACGCGTGGTCTAGGTCCAATATGTAGTTTTAATGTGCTCCCAAGAGCAACTGGGTTTTGAGATTGCTCCTAGGTCTTTGGGTAATGTTGAGTTAGCAATTCTAATTGTTTTGGGTCTTGTAGTTCGTATAGATAGTAGTTCAAGATAATTCACCAATCAATTTAGCTTAGTACTTAACTAATTTTTTATCTAATTTTTAAAGGATTCGGTCATTAAGGATTTTTGCCTGAGGTGGTATTCGGGTCTTTGTACAAATTTTTTCGAGACATTACAATCTACCCCCCTTAAAGAAAAATTTCATCCTCGAAATTAGTACCTTTTTGTACAAAAACCACACTGATTGAAAATTTCCAATGTTCCAGTCAATGAATATTTTCACTTGAATGTGGGCTGTCAATGTCTTTTTACTTCACAATCAGTTTAAACACCGAAACTAAATATTTGCATTTCCTTAACAATGATTTTTTTTTTGTCCAACTTTGGGCCACATCCCACAAGATGATGAATGGTAATTTCCCAATCCTAGCTTGGCTTGGATTTACTATATATTTTAAGGTGGAATTCTCATAAATACCCAGATTCTCTGCAAAAATCTCTCTTAAAATCCATCTCGAAATGGCACAAGACATTTTGAAGCCTTTAATCCTGTGAAAAAGAGAAATAAGGAACCAGGAATGCCAAAGAATTAGACCCTGATTTCCAACAAGCAAGGCCCACATTTTAGTGATTAGACCCTTGATTTTCTGGGACACCACCATGACAAATCATGCCACAGATGTTTCTAAATTGGAATGTGGACCTTTATTGTATCATATTTTATTAACCATCCATTTGCAAGCTACCAATTAATGGCATAAGATCTTCTGGAACACATTGGACACCATTTAATATCGGTAGCATGGCCCATCCTGTTGGCCTTCTCATCTGGACCGTCTATGAGAAACTTGTAATGATACTAATACTTCAAACACTCACTAACTAATAGGGAAAAAGGGAATTCAAAAATCACATTCCCAATATGCACAGGAATTCATGCCATAGAGAGACCCAAAAACAAGAAAGAAGAAGAAGAAGCTTACAATGTAAGAAAAGGCAACGTTCGGATTGAAGTTGAAAGCTGTATTATTTTTTCTTCTAGCCACAGACGAAAGCCTTGTCACCACTTATGCCTCTGGATTACCACTTCGAAATGGGACTTCAAAAATTCTGAAATCACTTTTACAAGAAGCCGACGAAGAAAATCGTACAGAAGAAAGCTTGGATTATGAATGCTGGTTTGAGTTTTCGGAGATTGCAGAAGACTTCTTGTGGGAGAAGCTGAGAGGTTTTTAGAAGGTTCTTGAGAGGGTTTTTGGAAGGTTTATGAGAATTCTTGGAAATTTTAGTTTGTGGAGGTTGTTAATTCCATGCGCGTGGGATGTCATACCCATTCACACGCGACTTACGTGCAAATATGAAACATTTGTATAGATCTCAACTTTCCATTTGATTTTAAATATTAGATAATTTTAATATTCAGGTAAGCCACAACTTACAAGGTAAACCGATGGTTTTTGTTTTTTTATGGCCATTGATTTTTTTTTTTTTTATATTGTGGCTAATGTAAGGCTTAAAATTGACTGTTTTTTTCGTAGGAAAATATGGGTATTGCAGATCACATATGGAGAGATTAGATCTCACACATGTCACGTACTATTTACAATCAACCGCGTGTGGATGTGTACATATTTCACATGCGACATGGAATTAGTTAACCTCATTTTGGAAGGAGAAATTAACGAGTATTGATCCCACCTTTTACCCACTGTCTTTTCTAAAAGCTCCCAAACCTTACTTTCCCAAACTTTACCATTCTGTACAGATATGGCTACGGATTATAGCCATAGCTATTGCTAACATGAAATTCCATGGGACAAGCTTGAAATTCATTGCCAAACCTATCGCTACGGATTATAACCGTAGCCATTGGAGGGCAAACATGATTGGTTTAGTTTGGGAAGGTTATTTTCGTTTGCAAATAGTATGTCCGTACAGAATGGTTTAGTTTGAAAAAGTAAAGTTTGGGAGTGTTTAGAAAGACGGTTGGTAAAAGGTAGGATTTACAGTCGTCAATTTCTCTTCTGGAAGTTCTAGTTTTGGAAAGTTGGAGTTATATGATACTCAGGTGGATATGACGCTTGACAGGCAAGCGCTGAGAAATTGTAGACTAGCATATAGTAACTCAATAAACCAAGTAAATAGTGCATTCCACTGTATCCAAGTTACGTTTTGGAGATTAGATTTGTTTAAAAAATTATACCTTCCGATTCATGGAGGTCTGTTTGTGGAAATAGAACCGTTGGATGTATTTTTCATTTCTAGCTGTCCATTAAATGTTTACCAATCTGATATTCAGAGAATAAAATAAGCTTATTTTTTTAGTTCATG
The DNA here is from genome assembly GCA_037074715.1 of Magnolia kwangsiensis. Lineage (NCBI taxonomy): Eukaryota > Viridiplantae > Streptophyta > Magnoliopsida > Magnoliales > Magnoliaceae > Magnolia > Magnolia kwangsiensis. The sequence continues at coordinate 31,797,204 of CM073585.1, read as the reverse complement.
ACTTAATTCCGATAAGTACCAACATTTGGATGGTTTAGCTTGACTACTTATATTCTATTTCTACAAAATCTCTAGGTGCATGCTGATCATCCATCTGTCGCTACAAGTGTATCTAAAATTTTCACTCGAAAAGGTTATGTTGGGACTTGAGAGGGATTTGGAAGGTTTTAGTTTTTTTTTTTTTTTTGTGGTTTTTTTTTAAGGTTGTTAATTCCATACGTGTATAGTGTCATACAAATTCACACGTGGGAGGACGTTTAAATATGAAATACGCATGAGATCAGATATTTACGTGAGGTTTTAAGTAATTCTGAGATATTTTTTTAGAATAATAAGACAATTTTATTATTAATGTAAGACATAAATAATAAGATAAGTTGATAGTTAGATTCTTATTTTTCTAACCATTCATGTTTTTGACATATTGGCATACCCGTGTCCGCCATAACCACGCCTACTCACACAAGTACATAACTATTCGCTGACTTAGATGGGAGTCTTACTAAGAATCTAAGGAACTTTCCCGAGCTAACACTAAAGGTGCATTTGCTCGGGTTAAGTTTCATCTAATATTTCCTTAAAATTGCAAACATTTCCTCAGGGTCAAACTGGTAGTTCGTGGCCTTGACGCTTATATCATTGATGTAGACCTCCATAGATTGCTTGATCTGCTCGGTGAACGTTTTGTTTACAAGCCTCTGATATGTAGCACTGGTGTTCGTCAGCTCGAAGGGCATGACCTTGTAGTAGTAAAGTCCTTTGTCAGTGATGGAGCTTGTCCTCTATTTGTCTTGAGGGTGCATTGCAATTTGATTGTAGCTAGAGTATGCGTCCATGAAGCTCAGGAGCTCGTGTCCAGCTGTGCTGTCGATGAGTTGATCGATTCGAGGGAGAGGGAAACTGTCCTTAGGGCATGCTTTGTTCAGGTCGGTGTAATCAACACAGACCCGTCACTTCCCATTGGACTTCTTGGCTAGGACAATGTTGGCTAGCCAGTCTGAATAGTATATCTCTCCCACGAAACCTACCTCAAGGAGCTTCCCGACCTCTTCTCCAATTACTATGTATCGCTCGCTTCGAATGCTCTCCTCTTTTGCTTGATCGGATTGTGGATGAGATCGACATTAAGTTTGTATACCATTACCCTCGGGTCGATGTCGGGCATATCTTGGTGCAACCAGGAGAAGATATCAGAGTGTCGCTGAAGGAGAATCATGATTTCATTTTGCAGTGTTAGGGCCAAGGATGATCCGACCTGAACCGTACGAACGGGGTCGGAGTTATTGAGGGGGATAAATACTATTGAGTGTTAAATATTGCATACTCTCCCATGTTTATATCTTGGTTTTATGAACACGATAACGTTTAATGGTATACTTTATACATGTTTGTGTTGTAAGGTGAATCTAAGAGCTTGGATTGAAAAGAATGGTAAAAGCATGGATTTAATGTTCAAGAATCACCAAGCCAAAGTTTGGATCATAGAAGACCAATAATGAAGAGTTCACATGCCAAAGATCTAAGGAAACCAAGTACAAAAGCTGAAGAAATGACTCAAAAGATTGCAAAATCTATAGCAGACACTACCAAAAAAAGGGACAAAGCTACAGAGCACGTTAGTTTTTAGCTACGGATATAAACTGTAGCTATTGTTACTACGGTTTTAATCCGTAGCTAAATAGATGACACACCATTAATAATTAATGGTGGTATAAGGGGCTTTGTAGGGACTACAAAAATATATGTGTTATATCTAAGCCATCCATCTATTTTGAAATATTATTATTGGTCATGAAATCAAAAATCAGCTATATTAAATGCTAAAGTGGACCACATAGTAGGAAACATGAATATTAAATCACATGTGCTTCCTATGGTGTGGTCCACTTGGGCCTTCAATCTACTTTATTTTTAGAATTATGTGGTAAAATTATTTATTAAAATTAATGGATAGAATGGATAAGCAAAATACATGATGGTGGGCCCCACGGATCCCGTAACGGGACCGTCTGTTCGTCTTACCCCCATCCACACCAAAAACATGGGCGCGCGCTCAAAACAGAGCCACGCCCAAAAAATCCCTCTCTTTCTCTCTCTCTGAGCCGCGCCCAAAAAATCCCTCTCTCTCTCTCTCTCTCTCTCTCTCTCTCTCTCTCTCTCTCTCTCCCCGTTCCCTAACCCTATCTCTCTTCATCTCTTGCTCCATCTCCCTCTCTGTCTCATGCTACCTCTCCCTCTCCCTGTCTCGTGCTACCCCTCCCTGTCTCGTGCTACCTCTCCCTTTCCCTCTCCCTCCCGGCGCATCATCTCCATTGCCACCATCATTGTCTCCAGATCTGGTGCGGCCAGCAGCTCCCGCCCTTCACATCTTCCCCGACAGGTACTCATTTCTCTCAAATGGAGATTTAGGTTTTTTTTTTTTTTTTTTTTTGTTTATAGATCTACAAATCCGCTGATTATAGAGAAACAATATTGGAATTAGGGGTTTCCTAAAATCTGTAATGGGAAAAGGATTAGGGCTTTCCCAAAAAAATTGTTGGAAAGCTTGTGTTAATTTTCTTTTTAATGACATTAAAAAGTTCTATTTGTAAATAAACCTTGACGGTAGTTTTTTTTATTTATGTGAATTTGTTTTGTTTTTTGTTTTTCATTTTTTATCCTCATATTAAGGGAGAATTGTATTGCTTGGAAATAGCCATTTTTTCTATTGCTTGGAAATAGCCATTTTTTCTTACTGTAGTTTGATGATACATCATGAAAATAGGATAATATGTTTAGAAAGTAAATTTTCTTTTCTCATTGGTTTCCAGTGATGTTATGTTAAATGCTTTACTTCTTCTAATTGATGCAATAGATTCGTATGAAGTGGTTTTGTGATTTTTTTTTTTTCTGCTAATTAATGAGAATTGAACGGTTTTAGTCTTTTTATCCAATTTTTATAATATTTATCTTGATGTATTCTAACCTAAAGAGGGTGATGTGTAGGAACTTTGGTATTTTGGAGAATGATGAACTCATGATGTTGATATTTAAGCTATTCTTGTAGATACGGTGCTGTTAATTTTCTTGCACTTGTCAATTGTTCTGACATCAAAAGGTTTATTTGTGGTTTTTGTTTTCTTTTTCATTCAGTGGAGGGAGGTGGGTTTGGTTTTTGCACTGTGGGTTTTAACATCATTGAATAGTCTGATGTCCAGTGGCTTATTTATAGGACTCCAATTCTGTCAATGAGTTTGACTCTGAGAATTGTTTATATTGCTTTCTATCAATTATTTTCAGCATAAACATCATATTTTCAGGAATTTATGTTTTATGGATAGTTTGGCTTCCAACTAATTATCTGATTTATTATGGGTTTTATCTTTCATGTATGTACTTATTCATTCCATGATTTAATCTCCAAATGGGTTTAATATGAAAAAGGATTGTTAGTAGGAACCTTTTTTTCCATTTTGAGAAAGTGTTATTCTCTTTTGTGGCATTAGCACTCTGCTGAGATCAGCTGTTTTGCTGTTAATTATCCATCTTGTGTTCTTCTAACTACTTACTTAGCAGAATGCTGACCTTTAGGAACACATGATTGTAGGGAAGCTAGTTTTTTGAGAAATGAAGGGTGATCAGAGTGATGGAGAGGAAACTTCCTCCTGTGAGAATGATTGGGAAGTTTTGTCACTGACTGCATCAACATATGTTGCTGCACATGGGCCAAAAGGATACGAGTCGTTCTATGATTACAAGAATGATGTAGTCACCAATGATGAGGAGAAATCCTCTCCTGCAATGTTCATGTCCAGTCACTTTGTATATCCACCACAACAGCATGAAAATTTTCCAGTGGAGCCTGATAACAATGAAATTCATAATAGACTTGGAGGAGAAGGTTTGCAGTAATAGCTGTCACAAATGGTTGTACAGGTGCTTATAATTAGAGTTCTTGTGCTTAGACAATCTCTACTAGGGGAGCCACTGATTTGGAGTGGCTTAGTAAAAGTGCAGAAGAGTGCTCCAAAAAACCATGCATATGGTTTTGTGGACCCCAGATGATGTCTGAATGATAAAAAATTGGTCCCGTTTGAAAGCCTGTTGATATAGCCCTCAGACAATCAAATATCATGGACTCTTTATGTCATTTTTCTTACATGTGTCATTGATATCATTTAAATGAAATATGATGGAATTATGTAAGAGTTGTATGATGGAATTTAGATAATTTGTCATTTTTTAAGTATTTTGTTAAAATGGATGATCCTAATTAGAATAAACAATGTTTAATATATACTAAATCAGGGTTTGCTTGGGAAAAAGTATATATGCATGTAATGACTCTTTTATGACTAAACGATGAATGGAATTTTTAGTTTACTTCTCCCAACTCATTTTGTTTCTGTTTCATTTTAGTCTACTAACTTGTTTTGTTGTTAGATGACAAGACAACTATGGTTGTACTTTAATCTTGAAATCTGATTCACTAGTCTTAGAATATTGTATTTACACAATTTCCAGAACAATGCCTTTTGGAAATCTAAACTCGGTAGACCATAACATAAATGCTTACCATCAAAAGCATAAACGGCCTATGCGATAAATTGTAGAAATTATTGTGATAAAAAAAAGCAGCATTTTGACCCAACCCAAGCTATTACAAATTAAAGAATAAGAGTATGATTAGAATAAAACCTCTTTCTTTTTCACCTTTAGAGTGTTTGTCCAAGCAAATGGGTCATGGATTTTTGAACAGCTCAAAAAGTTCTGCAAGCTCTGCAACTGGAAACATCTGAATTTAAGAAAAAATAAAATAAAATTATATCATAGCAACGCTGAAAATGATATAATTAGTAAAAGGTATGAATCTAAAAATTATAATCAGTAAATAATCCGGTAACATTTAGTTAAAGGTATCAATCCAAAAAATCAAATTGATAAAGAATCTGGTGAAAATCAGGTCACATATTATCAATCTAATGTCTCACATAATTGTTTCATGTGTCCATCAATCTAGACCAACCAATTCATAGGCCGCCTCAAGGATGGGTTGCTACAAGAATTGCAATGACCTGATGATTCTAAGCATTTTAGCCATGGGAATTTTTGAACTTTTGCTCTGAAATATTTTTGGGCATCCAAGCATGTATATGAATCAAATAATTATGAATTTCAATTCATGAATGCACTAGTCAACAATTTGTAGTGTTTTCTTCTATTGACTAAATGGTACCTAATGTAATCAATTGCTAGTTCAGCTGAGAGATTTTGCATTCTCAACAGTTACTGTGTAATTTTCATATATTTAGTGTTGATTCCAAAAATTCTGTTTTTCTTGTGGATTTAATGATGATGCAGTCATCTGAATTTTGAAATTTTCTTTTATTGGAACTAATGAATATGATGACCAAATTACACTGAATATCACAGGTCTGAACAAAGCAGAACTGTTGTTGTTGCATTTGTACTCAATGATCTTGGTAATTCTTATGGAATGTTTGAATCCATCTAAAATGAAAGTTTCTATATAAGGTCTTTTTCAATGCTACTACGGTGCTTGAAAAGTCGTTGTTTTTGGTTTTGTTAATGTGTTAACTGAAATACTTGGAATGACTGAAGTCATTAGCAAATGGGGCTGCGTTCAATCTGGAATCCAGAACTAATTGGTCATATGCCATTGTCTGCTTTTTGAATTCTCTGTCCTCTTAAAAAGACCGGGTACATTCCTTTTAAATTTTCATTTCAAAAATAGATGGCTGCTCAATGTGCTCAACCATCCCAAAGTTTAGGTAATGTCTGTTATTATTTTTTTTCTTTTTGTTTGGTGAGCCAGACTGTTGATTTGATGGTTCCATCATGGAACAAGACCTCCATTGTTAGAAGTTCCTAATAAGCCCTTTTATCAATAAGCCCTTTTTCATGATTCAGATTGTTATTTAGTGATTTTAAGGGCAAGCTTAAGTTGTTGATTTCTTTTTGCAGGAAGATTTTTTTATAATATTGCATGACACCCTGGCTGAAAGGGAACAAGTGACCAAATTACAACCAGTTCCAGATGCTCATATAGGACTCAAGAAAATGGTTGGTAATAAAATTTCTATTTTTTTGATATTCTTTTGTTTTCATGTGTAGATGAAGGAATGGGTATTGTATGTTGGAACAAAAGGTTGCTGATAACAGGTATCTCTAGAGCTGTTCCATGCATTTCCATTTCATCTTCTTTTCCTTCTGTCATTTTAACTCTCTCACATTAGTTTTCTTTAGGTCAGACTTTTGGTTATGGCATAGTTAGTACCTGATGTATAGTTTGGGGTAGAGTTAACTTTTCATGTGGTGGGTTGCAGATCCAAGAGAATTACAGCCACACACAAGAAAACTCGTGTACTTTTTTTTTTTCCTCCATTCATTGTTACTTCTGTTTTGCCAATAGTCTTCTTTAGAACTTGTGGCTTTCCATTTCATCATCATCACCAGGTTTAGTTTAATCCACTGATGATTCTAAAACTGATCATCATCATCATCGTTGGGTTTAGCTTAATCTACTGACAGATTTTTTTAAAAAACTACCACCTTGGAAATTTTGGTCCATTCCATCCTTGATTTATGAAAGCTACTAACTTCATGAGAAGAGTATGATTAGTTTTGTTTAGTTTATTTTTATTTTTATTTTTTGTATTGACTTGATTTATGTGTAGACCATGTACCTAGTTCTAATGGAGAAACTAGGTGCAAGGATGGGCTTTCATCAGACAATGTACATGAGACATACATGAACTCAAATTAAAACCGGATTGAATTGTGTGACCCACTGTCTTGAAGTCATTGTCCCAAAATCAGATTGGTTGAGCAATCATGACCTTTGATTCGTAGACACATGTTTCTTGAAATACATAGAGAACAGATTGAAAAATGCTCGGTATCTACTTCAGAATGTTCACATGAACTCTTGAAACAAGCAGGAAGCACCTGCATGCAATTCTATGCAAGTGAGGAGCCTTGAGCCCCAGGGCTTTTTCAGTGGGGTACACTGGACTTAGATTGAAAAATAGAGAAAAAAACCTTTAAAATCACATTTAAGATGGTCCTCATTAGCTGAGATTCTTTGACATTAACAGGGCTTATGTAGGAGAACTACATCTCAGTAGCAGTGGTTGGTCCACATTATGTATTTTAGAGGAGTCTTGGGTCCAATATACATCTGATTTTATCATTTCTGAAGTGTTTTTATTGTTTCATAATACTAATGATTTAGCGCAGATGTGAAATATTTCAGATTGTTGGTGGATCTAAACATACTATACGTGCAAAACTCACATTCTCACAAGAATCATATGGTATGACCGACATTCTAACCTATGAATTTGAAAGAAAATGTATGAGTTGCAAGCTTCCGTAACACATCTTGTTTATTTTTCTATTTAGTGTAAACGTTGGCTTGATTCATTGATTTTTTTTAATTTTTTTTTAAAATGTCTTGATTAGGGTTTGGGTTGAAAGTACGAGTGCTGGAGCCGACGCTTTCGGAGTCCGAACTCATTCTTTTGAAAAATAGAAAAATGGGAATATTAGTAAATATGGATTTTCTTGTTAAGATGTCTTCTCTCCAGGTTGATGTAGTGAGAAACAAACTTGTTGTTATAGATTTCTTCGCTCTAGGTTGATGAAGAGATCCAATGCTGAGAAGTCTACATCTAGGGAAGATGATGGAATTGAAAGGTTTCAGATCGAGGCAAAGCCCTTCTTCCTTTGTGAGTGAGATAGTCTTTAGTTATTTATTTTCTTTCTTATTTTTTGAATCCTTCTCCCACAGGTAGCTTTATGACCCATGTCTCACCTGTGCCACAAATCAGTTTTGGATCGTTCAAACACTTTGATTTTGGGCCTGTGACTTAATGGCACTAGGTTCCACAATCTAGACAGTTTAATTTGAGTTAATGTATGCCTCATGTACTGAGGGCTTGCATATCAGGTGTCATAAGCTCCTTGAGTGTCATATAACTCCCTTTAATGCTTTTCACTACTACTTTTAAGGGCATGTTGGAAGCACCATGAATAGCAGATTGGTTCAGTTTGGCTTAATTTGACTTAATGTATGCCACATGTACAATCTCTGAGTGCTTGCATATCAGACATCATAAGTTGCTTGAGTATTATATAAATCTCTTCAATGCTTTTCATTACTACTTTAAAGGCCTGTTAGAACTTAGAAGCACCGTGAAAAACGGATTAGTTCTGTAACTTGAGTGGAACCCCTCTTCTTTGCATTTGGGTGGTACGAAAAATGGAAAATTGCATTGCTTATTAAAAAAAAGAACTGTGTTATTTGGGATTTTGGTTTGTTCCTTTTTCACATCAATTGGCAACTGGGATAAGAATGGGTTCACTTGATGTTGGATGGTGTGCATTCCACTCACTGCTTCCTTTTTTTTTTCAAAAAAGAAAGAAAGAAGCAGAATGGCCATTGGCCCAAATGATCATTTTGCTTGTTTCTTCTAATCAAGGAACCCAACTCACTTGCCATTTGGAACTGTTTTGGTGAACTTTCTCCATTCAGCTCAATACAGAGTGAGTTTCCAGCCTTTCCAAAAAAGAAAAAAAAAGAAGAAGAAGAAGAAAAAATGTAGAAGATTTTTTTTTTCTTTTCTTTTACACTTTGGTTCTGCCCAAGCTGCCTTTCCAAAAAAAAAGTTGTTTCCCGAATAAAAGCTGCTGTGGCCAGCAAGCAGTTCGGACAAGAAGATATTTTGTGCCCTCTTATTGCGGATGTGTGTACATGGATGTTGGTGTTTATTTATTAATATAATTTTTGGTCCCTTGGTTTTGACAAAATTTCAAAAGCTGGGCTTCTTTTATGTTACAGGCATGCATCCAGGTCTGGCCCAAGAACCCAGTCAACTTTAATGTAAATAATGTTCGTGTTGTAAAGCTTCTTGGAGGTCTTCATAACTGTTCAATTGTTCGTGGCATGGTCCTGAAAACTGATGCTGTTGGAAGTATAAAACAAGTGGAAAATGCAAAGGTGTGCCTTTGGAAAACTAACTTTGGGTTCTTATACCAATACAATATGCTTATACTATTGTACTTTTTATATCTTAAAAAAAAAAGCTCTTGAACTGATTTAATGCATGCCTTTATTTTAGTACATTTTCCCACTAAGATGTGCATTTCCACCATTTCTTAAATGGTGGTGGCTCATCCACCACACATGTGCCATAACAGATGTTAATTCATCTCACTGCATTTGTCAGGTATCAAGTAGTGGCATGAAGCTACTAAGATGTGCATTTCCACCATTTCTTAAAAAGTTTGCAAACTCCTTAATACATTGTATTTGGTATATAATATATGTTTGGCTCTAATCATCTGATAGCACTTCCTAAGTGTACTGTACGTGAGTATCTCTGGTTTTATGGTTTTACTTGTAGATTCCTGTATTGATTACTCAAGCATGACGGTTATGCTCATTCTTTCAGGTAGATGTTGTATGTGGGAGGATTAGAGCTGCGTATTTCAGATTCAAACATCTGGTACGTCTCTTGTCAAGAATGCACATGATTGGAATGACCTGACCATTTAGAAAGGCCGTATTTATGTATTTGTTCGAAATTGATGGAGCAGACCCGGATGTGCGTCGAAGCTATTCGGAAGAGCGAGGGTCCCTGGAAGGTGGGAACCACTATTGTGACCATGATGAAGCTATCCATTTCCAATGGACGGCATTGGAAGGGCCTGGCCATTTGGACAGGCCGTGTTTATGTATTTGCTCGAAATTAATGGAGCAAACCCGGATGTGTGTCGGAGCTATCTGGAAGAGCGGGGGTCCCTGGAAGGTGGGAACCGCTGTTATGACCATGATGAAGCTGTCCATTTTCTATGTACGGCATTGGAAGGGCCTGGCCATTTGGACAGGCCGTGTTTATATTTGTATTTGCAGGGACCACACCCTTAACCTAAACCCGAACCGATTCTCAAATCCAAAAACTTATAACCAAAACCAAAACCAAAACCTATAACCTAAACCCGAACCCATTCTCAAATCCCAAAACTTATAACCTAAACCAAAATAAAAACCTATAACCTAAACCCGAACCCATTCTTAAATCCCAAAACCTATAACCTAAATCAAAACCTATAACCTAAACCAAAACCTATAACCTAAACTCAAATCCCTAAACCTAAACCAAAACCAAAACCAAAACCTATAACCTAAACCCGAATCCATTCTCAAATCCCAAAACCTATAACCTAAACCAAAACCAAAACCAAAACCAAAACCCAAACCCATTCTCAAATCCCAAAACCTATAACCTAACCTAAACCTATACTTATAACCTAAAACTATTCCCAAATCCCAAAACCTATAACCTAAACCTAACCTAAACCTAAACCTAAACCTATAACCTATAACCTTAACCAAAACCTATAACCAAAACCAAAACCTATAACCTAAACCCGAACCGATTCTCAAATCCCAAAACCTATAGCCTAAACCAAAGCCAAAACCCATAACCTAAACCCAAACCCATTATCAAATCCCAAAACCTATAACCTAACCTAAACCGATAACCTAAACGTAACCTTAACCTAAACCTAAACCTATAACCTATAATCTTAACCAAAACCTATAACCTAAACCCGAACCCATTCTCAAATACCAAAACCCAAACCCAAACCCAAACCTAAACCTAAACCAAAACCTATAACCTAAACTCAAATCCCTAAATCTAAACCAAAACCTATAACCTAAACTCAAATCCCTAAACCTAAACCTAAACCAAAACTAAAACCAAAACCTATAACCTAATCCCGAATCCATTCTCAAATCCCAAAACCTATAACCTAAACCAAAACCAAAACTAAAACCTGAACCCATTCTCAAATCCCAAAACCTATAACCTAAACCAAAACCAAAACCTATTACCTAAACCCGAACCCATTCTCAAGTCCCAAAACCTATAACCTAAACCAAAACCTATAACCTAAACTCAAATCCCTAAACTTAAGCCTAAACCAAAACCAAAACCAAAACCTATAACCTAAACCCGAACCCATTTTCAAATCCTAAAACCTATAACCAAAACCAAAACCAAAACCTGAACTCATTATCAAATCCCAAAACCTATAACCTAACCTAAACCTATACTTATAACCTAAAACTATTTCCAAATCCCAAAACCTATAACTTAAACCTAACCTTAACCTAAACCTTAACGTATAGCCTATAATCTGAACCAAAACCTATAACCTAAACCCAAACCCATTCTCAAATTCCAAAACCTATAACCTAAACCTAAACATATTCTTAAATCCTAAAACCCAAACCTAAACCTAAACCTCAACCAAAACCTATAACCTAAACTCAAATCCCTAAACCAAAACTAAAACCAAAACCTATAACCTAAACTCGAATCCATTCTCAAATCCTAAAACCTATAATCAAAACCAAAACCAAAACCAAAACCCAAACCCATTCTCAAATCCAAAAACCTATAACCTAAACCCGAACTCATTCTCAAATCCCAAAACCTATAACCGAAACCAAAACCTATAACCCGAACCCATTCTCAAATCCCAAAACCAATAACCTAAACCAAAACCTATAACCTAAACCAAAACCTATAACATGAACCCATTCCCAAATCCCAAAACCTATAAGCTAAACCTAACCTTTCCCAAAACCTATAAACTAAACTCAATTCTCTAAAGCAAAACCTACACCTAATCCTAATCTCAACTCCCTAACCTAAACCTAGACCTAAACTCAAATCCAATCCCGAACCTGAACCCGATTTCCTAAACCTAAACCATAACCCATTCTTAAATCCAAAAACTTATAACCTAAACCAAAACCAATACCTATAAAATAAACCCGAACACATTCTCAAATCCCAAAACATATAACCTCAACCAAAACCAAAACCTATAACCTAAACCCGAACCCATTCTCAAATCCTAAAACCTATAACCTATCCCTAAACTTTAACCTATAACCTAACCTAAACCTATACTTGTAACCTAAAACTCTTCCCAAATCTCAAAACCTATAAACTAAACTCAATTCCCTAAAGTGAAACCTACACCTAATCCTAGTCTCAACTCCCTAACCTAAACCTAAACTTAAAAACCCAAACTTAAACCCAATTCCGAACCTGAACCCGATTTCCTAAACCTAAACCATAACCCATTCTCAAATCCAAAAACCTATAACCTAAACCAAAACCAAAACCTATAACCTAAACCCGAACCCATTCTCAAATCCCAAAACCTATAACCTAAACCAAAACCAAAACCTATAACATAAACCCGAACCCATTCTCAAATCACAAAACCTATAACCTAAACCTATACCTAAACCTTATCCTAAACCTATAACCTACAACTTAAACCAAAACCTATAACCTAAACCAAAATCAAAACTTATAACCTAAACCCGAACCCATTCTCAAATCCCAAAACCTATGACCTAAACCCGATCCCATTCTCAAATCCCAAAACCTATAACTTATCCCTAAGCCTTAACCTATAACCTAACCTAAACCTATACTTATAACCTAAAATTATTCCCAAATCCCAAAACCTATAACCTAAACCTAACCTTTCTCTAAACCTATGACCTAAACGCAATTCCCTAAAGTTAATCCTACACCTAATCCTAATCTCAACTCCCTAACCTAAACCTAAACCTAAACTTGAAAACCCAAACTCAAACCCAATCCCAAACCTGAACCCGATTTTCAAAACCTAAACCATAACCCATTCTCAAATCCAAAAACCTATAACCTAAACCAAAATCAAAACCTATAACTTAAACCCGAACCCATTCTCAAATCCTAAAACCTATAACCTAAACCCGAACTCATTCTCAAATCCTAAAACCTATAACCTATCCCTAAACCTTAACCTATAACCTAACCTAAACCTATACTTATAACCTAAAACTATTTTCAAATCCCAAAACCTATAACCTAAACCTAACTTTTTCCTAAACCTATAAACTAAACTCAATTCCCTAAAGCGAAACCTACACCTAATCCTAATCTCAACTCCCTAACCTAAACCTAAACTTAAAAGCCCAAACTTAAATCCAATCCCGAACCTGAACCCGATTTTCTAAACCTAAACCATAACCCATTATCAAATCCAAAAACCTAAAACCTAAACCTAAACCAAAACCAAAACCTATAACCTAAACTCGAACCCATTCTCGAATCCCAAAACCTATAACCTAAACCAAAACCAAAACCTATAACATAAACCCGAACCCATTCTCAAATCCTAAAACCTATAACCTAAACCTATACCTAAACCTTATCCTAAACCTATAACTTATAACCAAAACCAAAACCTATAACCTAAACCAAAAACAAAACCTATAACCTAAACCCGAACCCATTCTCAAATCCCAAAACCTATGACCTAAACTCGAACCCATTCTCAAATCCCAAAACTTATAACCTATCCCTAAACCTTAACCTATAACCTAACCTAAACTTATAACCTAAAACTATTCCCAAATCCCAAAACCTATAACCTAAACCTAACCTTTCCCTAAACCTATGACCCAAACGCAATTCCCTAAAGTTAAACCTACACCTAATCCTAATCTCAACTCCCTAACCTAAACCTAAACCTAAACTTGAAAATCTAAACTCAAACCCAATCCCGAACCTGAACCCGATTTCCTAAACCTAAACCAGAACCCATTCTCAAATCCAAAAACCTATAACCTAAACCAAAACCAAAACCAAAACCTATAACCTAAACCCGAATCCATTCTCAAATCTGAAAACCTATAACCTATCCCTAAACCTTAACCTATAACCTAACCTAAACCTATACTTATAACCTAAAACTATTCTCAAATCCCAAAACCTATAACCTAAACCGAACTTTTCCCTAAACCTATATAACCTAAACTCAATTCCCTAAAGCTAAACCTACACCTAATCCTAATCTCAACTCCCTAACCTAAATCTAAACCTAAACTTGAAAACCCAAACTCAAACCCAATCCTGAACTTGAACCCGATTTCCTAAACCTAAACCATAACCCATTCTCAAATCCAAAAACCTATAACCTAAACCTAAACCTAAACCAAAACCAAAATCAAAACCAAAACCTATAACCCAAACTCGAACCCATTCTTAAATCCCAAAACCTATAACCTAAACCAAAACCAAAACCTATAACCTAAACCCGAACCCATTCTCAAATCCCAAAACCTATAACCTATCCCTAAACCTTAACCTATAACCTAACCTAAACCTATACTTATAACCTAAAACTATTCCCAAATCTTAAAACCTATAACCTAAACCTAACCTAACCTTTCCCTAAACGTATAACCTAAACTCAATTCCTTAAAGCGAAACCTACACCTAATCCTAATCTCAACTCCCTAACCTAAACCTAAACCTAAACTTAAAAACCCAAACTTAAACCTAATCCCGAACCTGAACCCGATTTCCTAAACCTAAACCATAACCCATTCTTAATTCCCTAAAGCTATAACCTATAACATATAACCTAAACCTAAACCATAACCCATTCTCAATTCTCTAAAGATATAACCTATAACCTATAACCTAAACGTAAACCTATAACCTTTCCCTAAACCTTTAACCTAAATCTTATAAACTTAAAACCTAAATGTATTCTTAAATCCTTAAACTCAAACCTACACCTAATCCTAATCTCAACTCCTTAACCTAAACCTAAACTTGAAAACCCAAATCTAAACCCGATCCCAAACCGACCTAAACCTTAACCTATAATCAAGTTCCCAAAAGCTATAACTTATAACCTAAACCTAAACCTAAACCTAAACCTAAAACCTATAACCTTAACCTAAACCAAAACTTATAACCTATAACCTAAACTTAATTATAACCTATAGCCTAACCTTAACCTAAACCTTAACATAAATCTATAACATAAACCAAAACCAAAACCTATAATCATATGGTGAGACCATTTCTTTTGTTTCAATTTCATTCCTCTTTGAGTTTTTGTTTTTTTTTTTTTTAATTTTTAAATTCATTAAGAAAAAAAAAAGTTGTTATACATGTTGCACTTCTTTCACTTTTCTTTTCCCCAATTGGCATTCTAATTTATGTATGACATGCCTGTTTGTAGGATGATGGAATATACGAAGCTGTTGAAATTTCAGGGTGAAGTCGAGCACATTTTTCTATTGAAGCCAAAGATTTGTATTTTCAGTATTATTGTAATTGTAATTGTAATTGATTGAATGAATTGGATTGTAATTGATTGTAATTATAATTGATTGAATGAAGGATTGTAATTGAATGAATGAATGAGTGATTGTAATTGAATGAATGAATGATTGTACAGGTGGTAATTGAATGGACAAATGATTATATATAATTTTGTAATGTACAAAATAGCTATGGATATTGATCGTAGCCATTAATCTGACAGGTGTAGCCTTTTCAATTTAGGCATATTGCTACGGAATTTTAGCTATAAATAATATCCGTAGCCATTAATTTGACAGGTGTAGCCTTTTCAATTTAGGCATATTGCTACGGACTTTAGCTACAAATAATATACGTAGCCATTAATCAGATAGGTGTAGCCTTTTCAATTTAGGCATATTGCAACGGACTTTTAACTACAAATAATATCCGTAGCTATTTGAAGTTTTCGCTACAGATATAATTGCTACGGATTATATCTATAGCTATTGTACCCTATAGCTACCGATTAAATCTGTAGCCATAGGTTCAAGACCTATTGTTATGGCACCTATGACAACGGTCAAGCTACGAACAAAAATCGTAGCCATAGACCTATGGCTACGGTTTTTGTCTGTAGCCTTTGCTCGATTTATTGGTAGTGAGAAAACATACGAGTTCGGTCCGATTGAACTCATGTTTAGTCCAACCAAACTTGCATAAAACAGTCCAAAAAACAAACGATGGAATTCAAAGCTAATTCGGTTCAACCGATGAACAATTCGGTCTAACCGAAGGAAGGATTAGGTGCAACAAAAAATGAACAAAATGCTCCAGTGCTGAAAGGAGTTAAGTCGGTTCGATCGAAGATTAATTCGATCCGACCGACTACTTCGGTCTTATCGAACACAGCTCGATCCGACCAAAATTGAGCAACTGCTGAAACAGAATCCTTTCCAAATTCAAACTCGACTTTAAATTCGACTTCTGTTCGACCAAAGCGTAACGCGAAAAAGCTGCGGATTGCATAATTCAAGTCGGCTTGCAGAAATTCCAAGTCAGTGTGTAAAGTGGAGCTTCACAACTATAAATAGGAGTCCATAGGACGTTCCTATGTATCATTTAGGGTATAAGGAGTGGAGCACAAGGGTGAAGAGCCGCCACCAAGAGTTTTCTTCTTCTTCCTTAGTTTATTTTTATGTTTTTCTTAAGATTTCTTAATTCAATCATGTCTATGGTTGGATAAACCTCTTAGCTAAGGCCAAGAGGTGAAACTTGTAGCGTGATTGGGATGTTTACTTTGCTTTGATTCATGTTTATGTTGAACTTCATTGATTTCTATTTAATTTTAAGGAATATTTTCAGTTTTCAATGGTTTATTGTGACTCAAATTACAGTAGAGCCTGCGATAACTTTGATTATCTTCTTTTCTTATTTGAAATTATGGGATTGGTAAATCCTATTGTTTGTCATCGTTTCTGGGGCATGGTTAGGTGACAGAATCCCTTCTAAATCCTCACAATTTTCCTCCTTTGAGACTGGATCAATGAGTAGTTCAGAGATTTGATCATCTCTTTCTTCAACTGGATAAGATAGGACTCTGACTCCAGTTGGATCTCTTGAATCAAGCAAGGTGGAATCTCAATTGCTACAAGTGGATCCTTGGCACCCTAGTTCCCACCTTTAAATTGATAGCGTAATCACAATATTCACAATTCCTTCCTTATTTCAGATAGTTTATATTTTTCTCTAGTTCTAGTTACTTTCAGAAACGCACAAGATTAGTCCCTGTGGATTCGACCTCCGTCTCACCGAGATTATTACTACATTGCGACCCTACACCTGGGGTTGTGATCAAGTTTTTGACACCGTTGCCAAGGACTACGGTTGCATTTTTCTGAATTTAATTAATTTTATAATTAGGTTAAGATTAGGAATAACTTTTTATTTTATTCTTAGGTTAGGAATTTTTCTTCTTTATTTTTAGAATATAACTTTGTTCTCTATTTTGTAGGATCCTAACCTAGCAACTCCTATCTAGTAACTTCATTTTAACTCTCTCTCTCTCTTACTTCTTAATTGTTGTAGTTTTTAATTCTTAGATTTTAGGTTAAATTCTGTACTTGAAAGCTGAGAGTGTTTTATGCCCAAGTGGGTCCATGATAACACTCTACGTCTTTTCAGTGAAGGAGGATTAGTCAAAGGGTTGCCTATTCGTCAAAGGACTAGACATCATCAGAGATCCTTAGAGTCAATAGAAGTGATGGTTGCAAATCAACCTCAACCTCCAGTTAAGGAAGCCCAAGATAAGAATGAGGTGCATCATGCACCCCTGTCTCGTACTTTATGAGACTATTTACAACCGGTAGAGGTGAGCACACCTTCCTGTATTATTTTTTCAAAAAATACAGGACATATAGATATCAAGCCAGGAGTGATCCAACTCCTTTTAAAGTTCCATGGATTTGGAATCTAAAAGTTCATACCTACACATGAAAGAGTTTGACGAGATTATAGCCACTTTATATTTTCCCAATGTGTGTAAGGACACAATTAAGCTTAAACTCTTTCCCTTCTCCTTAAAAGAAAAAGCTAAGATGTGGTTGCATTCACTACATCCGCATTCTATTGGCAGATGGAACGACATGACAAGGGAGTTCATAAAGAAATTCTTCCCATACCATAAAACGAACACCATTAGAAAGTCAATCATGAACTTTACCTAAAAAGAAGATGAAATATTCTTTCGATGTTAGGAGCGGTTTAAGGATCTTTTCAGTTCATGCCCACAACACGATTTTGAAACGTGGCACATAACAAGTTTCTTCCATGAAGGACTAACATCTTCCATGCGCCAATTCATCGAGACAATGTGCAATTGGAAATTCATGAATAAAGATGTCGATGATGTGTGAAATTACTTTGACAAACTCGCTGAAATCGCACAATCATGGGACATCTCCTCATGACCTAGCACCACTTCTAAACCTACTCAATCAAAGGAGAAGGGTGGGATATATCTTTTGAAAGAGGAAGATGATTTAAATGCTAAAGTGGCCAGTCTCATAAGGAAACTTGAGGCCATGAAACTTAAGAAGGATAAAGCTAAGGAAGTTGTCTGTGGTATTTGTGCTTGTAACGTTCATACAACTGAGAATTTTCCAACAATACTTGCTTTTAAGAAATATTGAACGAGAAATCGAATGTCGTGAATACCAAAGGCCTTTCGAAGGACTTACTTCAAACTCATACAATTCAAGTTGGAGAAATCATCCAAACTTCAGTTGGAGGAATGGACGAACCGCTACTCCTCAAGGAATCCCTAACCAATTCTTAAATAAAAGGGAAACCTCAAGAGGAATCGATTCTAAATCCCACAAAAACTCAAGAGCTCATCCAACAAAGTACTCTCTAAGCCTTACAAGAACTCACTAAGGCTATACAAAAGATAGACTCACGTGTTGGGGTTATGGAGAAAGGGATCCTTCCAGTGCAACCTATCCCCAATCTTAAACCGCAATATGGAGTTGTGAACCAAGCTCTTCAAACCTAATGGAGCAATCCAAGTCTATCACCACTCTTAGGAGTGGAAAAATAATTGACAAATCTATTTCGGTAAAAGCTGAAAAGTCTTAGGACCCGAAAAAAGACACAAATGATAGACCTAGCACAACTCCACATGGATTAGAACTAGAACCACTGAGCAAGCCGATTGCTCCATTCCCCCAACGATTTATTGCACCAAAACCTTTAGCCAACTCTCAGGATATTCTAGAGGTGTTGAAACAAGTGAAGGTCAACATCCCTTTTTAGATGTTGTGAAACAAAATCCTTCATATGGAAAATTTCAAAAAGACTTATGCACAACTAAGAGGCAGTAAAGTATTAAAAAGAAAATTTTCCTGACAGAGAAAGTGAGTGTCATCCTCAAGCAAAGTGCCACAAAAATACAGAGATCCTAGTAGCCCAACTATCACTTGTGTAATTAGGAATCACCAAATTGAGAACGCACTTATTGACTTGGGGGAGAGCATAAATCTGATCCCTTACTCAGTCTACGAATAACTGGGTCTAGGAGAAATGAAACCCACCCAGACCACATTACAACTTATTGATCGCTCAGTTCGTGTATCGAGGGGGATGATTGAGGATGTGTTAGTCTAGGTTGACAAATTCTACTATCCAGTAGATTTTATCATCCTGGATACTTAGCCCATTGCAGACATAAGCACTTAAATCCATGTCATACTTGACCGCCTATTCCTTGCTATATCCAACCCTATCATCAATTGCAGGAATGAGATCATGAATTTTTCTTTTGGAAATATGACATTGGAGCTCAATATCTTTTTCAGGATGAGCAGATAGGCAGAGGATGATGACAAGGCCCACGACATTAATATGTTAGACTCTTTCATAAAATAGAGCTTTGATGAACTTATCCTCTGACCCTCTAGAGACGTGCTTGGCCCACTCCACTAATTTGGATGATGACACAATTAGGGAGGTGGATGTCATGCTTGATAATGTGTCGGTACTTGAAGTTAACCAGTGGAGGCCACAATTTTAAATTTTTTCTCAAACTGATATTGTGCCTCTACTGTCTAGCTTCAAAGCACCGAAGTTTGACCTAAAACCTTTACCCTCTGATCTTAAATATGTCTATTTAGGTCAAGATGAGATATACTCAGTAGTGGTTTCTTCCCACCTTGTGCAAGAATAGGAAAGTATGCTTATCTTGACTCTCATTGAGCACAAAGGAACCCATAGATGGTTGATTGAGGACCTTAAGGGAATTGACCCTTTGATTTGTATTCACTGCTTCATCTTCAGGATAATGTGAAGACCTCCCGGTAACCACAACGTAGATTAAATTCAAACATGAAGGAAGTGGTTAAAGCTGAGGTACTTAAAATTATTGGATGTGGGTATCATATACCCATATCCGATAGATAATGGGTGAGTCCAACTTAAGTAGTTCCTAAGAACTTCGGAATCACCATCATAGCCAATGCCGACAATGAACTCGTAGCAACTAGAGTTACTACTAGTTGGAGAGTGTGCATTGACTACAGAAAATTAAATACCGTCATGAGGAAGGACCACTTTCCTTTCCCCTAATTGATCAAATATTAGAAAAGCTAGCTGGTTACTTTTACTATTGCTTCCTTAATAGGTATTCGGGTTATAATCAGATAGAGATAACCCTTAAAGATCAGGAAAAGACAACGTTTACATGTCTCTATGGCACATTTGCTTACAGAAGGATGTCATTCAGACTGTGTAATGCCCCTGCCACTTTTTAGCGATGCATGTTAAGTATTGTTTCTGACATGGTGGGGCGATATTTAGAGGTCTTCATGGACGACTTCTTTGTCTTTGGCCCATCCTTCAGCAAATGTTTGGAAAAATTGAAAAATGTGCTGAAGCGATATGAGTAAACGAATTTGGTACTAAATTGAAAAAGTGTCACTTCATTCTTTGTAAGGAAATTGTTCTTGGACATATCATCTCATCCAAGGGAATTGAGGTACATGAAAAAGGTGAGCTAACAGTCTTAGAGGGGGGAACAGGTGAATAGGACTATGCCAAATAAAACTTAAAGACTAAAATAATAAATAAGTCAGAATAAATCACAGATCTCAATAGCACTAGTATTGAAAAATTGATTTAAACTTAGTTCATATGAGAACCTTACACCAAAAATAAAGTTTTAGGTAGGACAACTTAATTTCACAAACGTTTGTAAGGATCAAGATCTCAAACTAAGCAAGAGATAAGAGAGCTATCTATTACAAGCATTCACCACTTTTGCATAAATTAAATTGCAATCTTTCACCACAAATATACAAATTAAACATTCACCACAAACACCAAGAGTTATAGTGGTTCGGTGTGTACACCAACTGTTCTTAAATAACCACACCTACTCCAGTCCCGATAATCACAACCCATGTGTTATTGGCATTCACTAATAAACAAGGTTTTCATAGGTTCACCTTAAAACCTATACAGTTGTGATTTTAGAAGGGCTATCACAAACAAAACCCCATGCTGAGATTTTATGGCTGTCTCAGTCAAAACCAATACATGATATTTTCTAGATATCTTAAAGGAACCAAAATACAAAGATATATAATGATACTTATCTTCACTTTGAAGACATTCTTGATGTAGAGTGTAAAATCGCTTCGCTTGAAGTAGAATGTTCAATGTCCAGTAATACAAACAAGGGTTTTAGGTTCTAGATTGATTTTAAATTAATTCAAACCACAGACTACTTGTTTAAATTCTTCAGATCTTAAAAAAAGAGTGATTACTCTCTTTAAAAATAAGATTCATGAAAAGAAATCAAGGAATTAAAACAAAAAGGTATATAAACAAAATATTAAAATACCATGTAATAGCTTGAAGATAGTGAGGACTTCTCTCTCTCTCTCTCTCTCTCTCTCTCTCTCTCTCAATGAAGGCTTCTCTTAGCTTGAATGAGTAATTTTGGATTGAGAGAAGGCCTCTATTTATAAGTTGAAATGTTGTTGCTTCGACTAAGGTATCCTTAAACTCATCTAAGATCTAACCAAATTTTAATTTTTGGACGCGATTGGATAAAATAGTCTTTCAACTGGTCGAGGGCCCTCTTCGACTCATTGAGCATGAGCTTCGACTGGTCGTGGGTGCTAAAAAATAGTTGCTGGACTTCGAGTCGAGCACCCCTCGACTGGTCGAAGGTGCCTCTTTAACTGGTCAAGAAATCACTAGAAATATCATTTTTTAGAATTCAAACTTGGACTGTTCGAAGATAATCTTACACTGGTCGAGCCACAACTTAGACCAGTCGAACCAAGGCTTAGATTAGTCGAATTAAAGCTTAACCAAATTATAAAATCCA
Organism: Magnolia kwangsiensis; assembly: GCA_037074715.1. Lineage (NCBI taxonomy): Eukaryota > Viridiplantae > Streptophyta > Magnoliopsida > Magnoliales > Magnoliaceae > Magnolia > Magnolia kwangsiensis. The sequence continues at coordinate 31,775,136 of CM073585.1, read as the reverse complement.
TATAAGTTTATCATATGAAAACACTTAAATCTAAGGTCTTTCTAGGGTCAATTATACTTGAGAAAACTAGACATTGAAGTGTAAATCTTAAATCTTCTTCTTAAATATTCAGTAATGCACAGTTGATCTTCTACTTGAAGTGTAGTCGAAAGTGGAGCTTGATATTCTAGTAGAAGTGTAGTAGAACTTGAATTCATTTTAGCTTGAACTATCCATCTTCATGATTTGTGCTTATGCTTGCACTTTCCAACTTCATGGATACTACTTGAAGGTGATCTTTCCATCTTGATTCACTTGAAGGTGAACTTTCCATGAGTTGTTTTGTTCCATCGAAATTTAACAAACAAGAGTGCTTTATACTTTATAACACTTACAATAGATAAGGCTAAAATTGATCTTATCTCTAGCCTACCTTCACCTAAGAGCATACATGACGTACGATTCTTTTTAGGACATGCTAGATTCTACAGACGATTCATAAAGGACATTAGTCACCTCTCTCATCCTTTATATAATTACTTCAAATGGATGTACCATATGAGTGGGCAGAGCAATGCCAAGAAGCTTTTACTAAGCTTAAAGGCATGTTAACTACCGCACCTATCATGCAGCCACCCGATTGGAGCATTCCTTTTGAGATTATGTGTGATGCATCTGACTATGCTATTGAGGCAGTTTTGGGCCAGAGAAAAGAAAAGAAGCCTTATGTTATTCATTATGCAAATAGAACTTTAAATCCTCCCCAAGTGAATTACTCTACTACGGAGAAGGAATTCTTAAACGTAGCATTCACTTTAGACATATTTAGGTCCTACTTGATTAGGTCTAAGATTATCATCTACACTGATCACGCGACGCTCCAGTACTTTCTTTCTAATAATGATGTTAAGCCCTGCTTGAAAAGATGGATCTTACTACTCCAGGAATTTAATTTGGAAATACGAGACAAAAATGGAGTAAAGAACGTAGTGGCTCACTATCTTTCAAGACACGACCTCCTCGATTCCCTTGAGATGATACCTATAAACAATATGTTCCCTAATGAACAACTATTTAAACTCTCCCACTTACCTTGGTTTGTTGATATTGTTAATTATCTTTCCACAGGCTTTATGGCGACTCATTGGATTGCACAAGATAAGAAAAAAAAATCTTCATTGTGGCTCATAAGTTCTTTTGGGATGACCCATATTTATTGAAATATTATCCAGTCCAAATTCTAAGGAGATGTGTGCCAGACAATGAACATCGAAGGGTCATCTCCTTCTGATACTCTCAAGCCTGTGGTAGTCACTTTTTTGTTAAAAGACCATGACCAAAATTCTACAGTGTGGTTTCTATTGGCCCACTATGTTCAAGGACACTCATGAGTTCTGCAAAGCTTGTGAGCGTTATCAGAAATTGGGAGTGTTGTCCCATCAAAATATGATGCATCTAAATCCCATTATGATGATTGAAGCATTTGATTGTTGAGGCATCGATTTCATAGGGCCATTCCCCCAATCCTTTGGGAATTTATACATTCTGCTAGCAGTAGACTATGTCACTATATGGGTCGAAGTGATCCCATGCTGGAAACGGTCATTCGATTCTTAAAAGAAAATATCCTTTCCTAGTTGGAACGCCTCGGGCCATCATTAGTGATGGAGGTTCATATTTTTGTAATAGGCCATTTGCAAATTTAATGAAGAAATATGGCATCTTTCATAAGGTGAGCACTCCATACTACTCGTAGACAATCGGGTAAGCTGAGATTTCCAACAGGGAGATTAAACACATTCTGGAGAAAATGGTTAACCCTAATCACAAGGTTGGTCAATCTGTCTGAATTATACTTTATGGGCATACCGTACAGCTTTTAAGACCCCCATTGGAATATCCCCCTTTAGACTCATCTATGGAAAGGTTTGCCATTTGCCTGTAGAGTTGGAAAATAGAGCCTACTGGGCTATCAAAAACCTAAACTTTGACTTGAACAACACTGGCTCACTGCTCAAACTTAACTTGAATGAACTCGAGGAAATCTTGAATGATGCATATGAGAACGTGAGAATTTACAAGGATAGAATGAAAGTGTTCCATGACGGGAATATCTTTCAGAAATCATTCCTAACTGGTTAAAAAGTCATTTTGTATAATTCTCAGTTACATCTTTTTCCGGATAAACTCCAATCTCATTGGACCGGCCCTTTCATTGTTACAAATGTCTATCCTCATAGGGCCATCGAGATAAAAAACCCAACTAATGGTAATGTTTTTAAAGTGAATGGACATCGTTATAAGCCATTCGTTGATAAATTTGATTCAGAGGGCATGTCTGATGAGGGTCAAATATTGCATATAAGAGCCCAGTTATTACTTGATTTTACGAACATGATAAGGCTTAATGTCATATTTTAATCGTGTTTGTGTTGCAAGGTGTATTTAGGAGATTTGACTGAAAAAGGACACTAAAAGTATGGATTTAATGCTCATAAACACCAAGGGAAGGGATGAACCCTAGGGGACCGATATCAAAGAATTTACATGCCAAAGATTTAAGAAAATCAAGTGATTGGGGTTAAACGAGCTTGAAAGTCGTCCTAAATGCAAGATCACAGGGTTCCCACCATCCGTTCGGCTCGAAACTTTATATCTGGGCTAAGGACCCTAAATTAACAGTACACGTCAAATTTTAGCCATTGGATCGATGTAAAAGTATCCCAACAGACAGATCAGCCCATAAAACTTTGATTTAGGGCTCACCTGATATCTGGATATGCTTCAATTTTGGTCTCAGCCCCTTAAATAAGATGAAAAAATGGATGGATGGAGCGGATTTCATATATACATCAAGGTAGGACCCACTTCATGAGAGAAGGAGTGCACAGAAGTTGTGCACTCGTCGTGCACCAAATTCCATAAAGTCGGCTAGTGCACGCTGACCGACTCAAATCCTCTTCCTGCGTGAGACGTCCAGCGAACGGATGCTAGGCGGCTGGGTTTTGATAGTAGGCCCCACCCATCATCCAAATGGATGATCCAGACTGTTCAGCTACTCCAGGGGGTGGGGGCGACCCTAGACAAGGTGACATTTTGGCCCCAAGCACACATACACACGTGGATCACTAGAAAACACAGGATGGATGGTGAGTTGATTTGATATAGTGGACTGCACCAAAACCACTCCTTTCCGACTGAAGTTTCGCCAGGAATCCAATGAATGGGGTGGATTTCACCAAAAACATCACTGTAGGGTCCACTGAACACGTCAGTGCAGTGACGTGCATAAGGCGTACGTCCGGACGCACTCGGCCACGGTGGGGCATTGTATGATCATGATCACGGTCGGATTGATGATCCAGACCGTTCAAATGATAAATAAGGGTTCTTAACCCTTCTCATGGAGTCAGAATGGATGGCTTGGATGGGTTCTTCCTTGAAAGTCACTCCAAACACGGCTGTTTCTGCAGTAACGTTGCGCATGAAAAGTCTCTTCTCCCACCGACTCCCAGCCTTCATATCTATAAAAAGGGAGAGAGAAAGAGAGAGAGAGAGAGGGACATCCAGGGCAGCCGTGGAGGCATGAACGTGAAGAGGAACGAGAGAGAACGTGGGCCAGCTCCATCATAAAGAGTTTTTCTTACTTTTTTTCTTTATTTTTTTTATATTTTCTTAAGATCTTTTAGCTTAATCATGTCTGTGATAAGCTAAACCTCTTAGATAGGGCTAAGAGGCGAAGCTTGTAGCGTGATGGGTGATTTTCTATTGCTTTGATTCATTGTTGTTGAACTCTCTTTGATTTAAGTTTGATTATAAGGAATATTCATAATTTTTAATGGTTTGTTATGACTTAAATTACAATAGATCTACGATAGCTTTGAGTATGTTCTTTTCATTATAGGGTTTGTGAATTTGAGAACCCTGTTGTTCACTATCATCTCCTGGGCATGGTTGGCTAATGGAATCCTTACTAACATTCATAACTCCTTTAGATTGGTTGTGGATTGGGTAAATTCTGTTGTTTACTTTGTCTCATGGGCATGGTTTTGTGATGGAATCAATTCTAATTCTTATACCCATTTTCTATTGAAAACTAGATCAAAGGAAGTTCAGATTTAGATTTTAATGAATTATCTTTCAATTGGATGAAGATGGGACGCTGATTCCAATTTTGTTTATGAATCAAGAATAGATCACCCTGATCACTATAAGTGGATCATTGGGACCCTAGTTTCTCACTTTTGAAATTTACAAGTTTTAGTTTAATATTTCATCATTATCCTCTTAATTTTCCTGAATTTAGATTAAATTTCACCTAGTTCTAGTTCGAGTTACTTTCGGATTACGTACAAGGTTCAGTCCCTGTGGATTCGACCTCGGTCTTACCGAGATTATTACTACATTGCAACCCTATACTTGGGGTTTAAAAAAGTTTTTAGCACCGTTGTCGAGAATTAACGGTTACATTTTTCTAAGATTAATTCATTTTAGAATTAGATTAAGATTCGGGTTTTTCTAGTTCTTAATTCCAAGTTTAGGTTATTTTATTTTATTTTTAGAAACTAACCTAACTTTCTTGTTTTGTAGGACTCTGACATAGACCTTCTAAATTGGTAATCTCTTTCTAATTTTTTAGTTTTTCTATCTTCTATTTTTATATTAGGTTATATTTTTTGCTTTTAGAAGCTTTTTATTTACAGGATTTCTTTTTAATTTTAGAAACTTACTTTCTAATTTAGGTTTAGAACTTTCCTAATTTGTTTTAGAAATTTTCTATTTTCTTTTACGAAATTTTTTTCTATTTTAGAATCTCTTGCTATTTTAGACTTTTTATTTTTAAAAACTAACCTGTTTTGTTTTGTTTTTTAGGTTTTAACTTAGGAATCTCTAATCTGGTAATTTCTCTCTAACTTCTTTTCTTACTTTCCATATTGTTATAGAAATGTTTTTCTTTTATTTTTAGCATTAGATTTAGAGTTAGGGTCCGTGCAAGAGTTGGAACGTGTGTATGTTGAGATAGCCAAGAAGTCTTGGGAAAGGTTTTTTTATTTTTTTATTTTTTTATTTTTTTATGTATGATGATTATGATGGGAAACAACCTATGTCTCAAATATTTTCTTAAAATTTCTTCAACTAATCAAAATATGATGCTCCACCAATTAAGAAATCCTTTGATGATTATTTGCGGGAAAATAATTGCATTTTATAAGTTAAGAAAACAGTACGTGATTATTGAAATGATGACGCGTATCAACCCTCGACTTATGACCCATATGACTATACTCAGTGGAAACATCAAAATTGGAAAGATGAACCAACAACATGTTATAATGATTATTCTATTGGATCTCCTACCTTTGAAATCTAACCAGAATTGATCTAAGAGGAGTCACTTCGAAGTGACACAAACTCTTTTGTGGATATGAGACAACAATTAGAAGATTTTTTGGGCCTTAGAAAAATGATAGAAGTGAAATTGCGGTGAATATCGCTTTAGTTGAAGTAGAAATAGGTCCGTATATCCTAGAGGGGGGTGAATAGGACTTTTTAAAGATTTATACGTTATTTTTTAGTCCTATCCCACTAATCCTATCACAGAGTATAAATTAGGATTACTCAAGAATTAACTCTATTGGCTTCCAAGCCTAATAGAGGATCCAATCACAAACTATTTAAACGACAAACAATGTAGATGAGATTGTGATGGATATGACTGTGTGTGTATAGAATGTGATCATATATAAAGACATTCAAGGCAATCGTATAAATGAAAGACAATATCAAACTCAAACACAGTCATTTTATAGTGGTTCGACGACTAGTCCACTCCACTTCCGGCTTCCACACTCAACCCTTGAGTGACCGGATTTCACAAAGGAGGTTTCTCATAGTTCACCTCAAACCTAAAGTTTTAAATCAGGTTCACCTTCAACCTTTACAGAGGTTTCTACTCGGTTCACCTCAAACCCTGGAGTTTTGCTGGCGTACTCCTAACCAGATGTTTATGCCCACACAGGATAAGGGTCCACACAACGCACCCTGAGGTTTCTACTCGGTTCACCTCTAACCCTGGAGTTTTACTGGCGTACTCCTAACCAGATGTTTATGCTCTCCACAGAGCAAGGGTCCATACAACGCACCCCACACGTACACTCCCGTGAGCCTCCTTCGAGGACTTCAAATGGTAAGCAACACTTAAAACCCAATCCTAAAAAGGAATGATCGCAAGTGTCCTCTGGACTCTTAGTACTTATAGATAAGTTGATGAGTCCCTTTCAGCACAGTGATGAAGACCTTCTACTTGTTGATGAAGAGTCTTCAACTCCCTTGATCCGCAACATGAAGATGTATATATGCTAGGCTTAGGTTGGGTCAAGGTTATGATGGACTACCACTCTCTAAAGGTTTTCCTATAAGGAAGATAGAGAGGTTTCCATCATCTATGCATTCAAGGCATCCCAGCTTAATGATATGTCATTAAAGCAGTAGCTGAAGGATCCTTGAATGCGGAAGTTCATTCCCCAATCCACTCTATGAGATATCAATGATGAGGGTGGATTGGAGGATGAACTTCTCGTGAGAAAGGGCTTAAGGTAAATGATAAGAAGGTTAAGACTCTCAAAAGCACTCTCTACTTTCTCTACCAGCAATGAAGACAACTCCCTCTATTTATAGGCAAAAGGTTCCAACGGATATAAACGGTCATATTTATGACAGAGTTCGATATCATCGATCAGTCGTCGATATGATCGAGCGTATACTCTCGATTGTATCGGCCGACCTCTAGATGATAAGAACTCAATTGTCATTTCACTTTTGGAAACCTTCCGTCGACTGGTCGATGGGATCGAGACACACATCGATGATATCGGATTTCGAACTCCGATTCCATCGAGTGATGGTTCGATCTATCGACAGGTAAAAAATAGGAGAGAAGCCTTGAAGAATTTCAGGATCACAGATATGATCGGGGAAACAGTCGATGTCATTGGAATTTGTACATCGATCATATCGGCGACCTTTCGATGGGATCGATAAATTGTATAGATTTTATATGTAAGCTTGCTGGACGAATTATGTCCTGACTCGATCCAATCGACTTGGTCTCGATATGATCGATATATGAATATCGATTTATCGACAGGCACCCCGATCAACATTAAAAGCAACTTGAAATTCATGCTGTAGAGAACGTGCGCCCCAAAGTCGATATGATCGACTGACTCCCGATATGATCGATATTTGAGTTCAGATTGAATCGGACAGTCATTGATATATCGAAGCATTTGATAGTTTTCTTTAAAAAAATAGGGGCGCCGGAAAGCAGTCTGTCGATATAATCGATCCACTTCAGATATGATCGATTTTCGAATATCGATGATATCGACTCGAAGGTCGATATATCGATAAATCGTCCAGAAGATTGTTTTGATTCCTGGATGCATTTTGTCCTCACTCGATTGTATCGATTGATATGCCGAGGACATCGACAGAGCTGGTCGATCATATCAAAAGGGGATCGATATAATCGACAGTGTAAGAAAAACTTAAAAATTTTTATTTTGGATAAAAAGTTTTCTTACACATAAATCCTAAGATGTTCTAGTTCTTTTTAAGGGTTTAATCACCTTGTGTTTTGGGACATGGGATGTGAGGCTATGATTTACCTTTTGGTGAGCTTCCACACATCCAGATGAGGCAGACGCTTGACTTGATCTTCTTGTTAGGTGCTGTCGTTCGACTGACTCAACGTAGAACATAATTGACAAAGCAGGGCACGTAATAGGTGCACTTTCAATCTCCCCCTTTATCAATTACATGACAAAATCCCCAAAACACCCTAGGAACATATCTAGACAGATATATCCTAAATTATGTGTACATGTATTAACAAAATTTTATAAATTCTAAACACCCATGTACACACCAAACAAATTCTCCCCCTTAATTCAAAAACTCCCCCTTTCTTGTTGCGGCTGCTTCCCCTAACACCTGCATCAAAGATATACAATTTTCGCTCGGGGTGTTTTGAATTGTTCTCCCCCTTTTTGTCAGTCATTGGCAAAGGTATAAGATGTGATATTGACTGAAGATTGAAGCATATGGGAGAACCACAGAGATAGATGCATATGAATGAGAACAATATAAAGCAAGTATCAATGATACCACAGAACATAAATCCATGAAGCAGTCAGCACAAGCATTGTATAAGCAATTGAGAATCTTAGTAAAATGAGAATTAAGTTAAGCCATATCAATAAAAAGATTTCATTGTCCAGAAATGTAGGGATACCCAAAACAAGTAAGCAAAGATGGATGCAAGATCAAATATTTTTGACTAGACACATGGCTCTACCAAAACTGTCTCTTTCTAACACATAGAAGGCCCGCCAGACGTTAGTAGCTCAAGAATCTGCTCCACAGAGTGTTGGAGGGCATCCATTCTGTTTTCTATTCCTGATAGTCGTTGTTCACAGTGTTGGAGTCGCTCATCAATTCTAGTGAGATTGTTTAAAAGTTGGCGCTTAAGCACATGATGTTGATGATTTGTGACAGAAGCAGGACTATAATCAGGAGTTCGATTGGATCCCCTAAGAATTTCTTCATTAAGTATGGGACCACTATCTTCAACAGGTGGAAGGATCTTTGGATCCGATGAGACAGAAGCATACACTTGTTGCACTGCTTCATGGTCAAACCATTTTTCAGGATATACCTTATCAGTTGTTTCCGGCAGACCTGCCCAGTGTGCGATTTTGCAGATAAGGGATGGAAAAGGCAGAAATTCAAGATGGTCACTTTTGATTACCTTTATTAGCTGGTCTAATATGAAAGTCGGTAAGCATACAGGGATTTCTTGATAGACATCATACAGAATGTTGAGTGTAATACGACTCAGATATGTGTTATTTGCATCACATGGGTACACATTCGTACTGAAGATATTGTGAAGGAGTCGGAACGAGATTCTCAGGAATTTTACTGGAAGAATATTGCTATTATTTCTAGGAATTGTCCTACCTTGGCACAGTGCTTGTGTAATTTCCTCCCATCTACCCAAATCATTTAGATTTCTACTAGTAACAGGTATTTGTGTCACTATAATGTTTAGAACATGACCAAGAACTGATGGAGTAATGTGCTTGGTGTGCTGCATGAATTTCAGACATATGCAAGGTGGGTAATCTTGGGTAACATGACAACAGTTGAAGAACTACTCGATCATTTCAAACTGATATGGCCCACCCATGTCAAACATATTCTTCCATCCAATGGTCTCCATCATGAGATCCACCCCATTGAGTTTGACAGTACTCATGAGAATAGTACGATCGACTATTGTGACTTGTTCCCAGTCCGACTGGTTTTGAGGGGGTCTAGAATATTTCTCTTTCTTATTCTTGGAAGATTTTACAGATGAGAGAGACTTATCTTTTCCTTTAATCATCTTCCTTGTATCACTTGGGTGCCAAAATTTCAGCTAGACTTCACGCACATCAAACAGAGGAACTGATCAGGGCAGAGAGCTGGCCTCTTTAAAAGAATTTTCAATCAGTCTTTTTATTTGGGCTCCAAATGTCGATCATATCGTCTAACCTATCTATTGTATCGAGAGGTTGTCGATCGATGCTATCGAGACTGCTGTCGATGTTATCCATGGTCACATGACTTTTCACATTCTGAACAACTATCGATAGTATCGATATTCAGTCGATGAAATCGAAAAAGGCCATCACTTTTTTTGAAAGCATTTGCTATTCAGATTTTTCCTACTTTTAGCATACTATTATATAAAAAAAATACACCAGTTCTGTAACTATAAACGAGATAATGATCTTATACAAAACTTTCAAGGTCTCCAACCTTAGATGTTCTATTGAAGGCTCAACAATATTACATCATTTCAGCAAATCTCCAGATTTGATGCATAACCTGGACTAACTTCTTCTCTCTCAATATTTCTCAATATCATTCCTTCCTTTTCCTACAATAATGTAACAGTGGTTATTTGTGCGAAGACCTTTTATAATTGACTTCCCTGATTGATCTAGAATCTTGCATTCTCCTTTGTTGAAATTTACCACATGCCCATTATCACAGATTTGAGAGATGCTCAGTAAGTTATGTGCCAATCCTTTTATGCAAAAAATATTCTCATTCTTAAACAGATTAATTCCTTCTATAATTCCCTGACCAATTACTTCAACAGTGGTTCCATCTCCGTAGGTGACTATCCCTTTGTGAAGATCCTTATAGTTTGAAAGAAGAGATTTGTTGCCAGTGACGTGTCTTGAGCAACCACTGTCCAGGTACCATTTAGCCATATTGCCTGATAAAAGATGTGATTGAGTAACGAGGCAATTTGTCTTTTCTTTAATCACCCAGTTTGTGACAAGAGTTTTACTTGTGGTAGATTTATTCTTCTTATTTGATTTGTCCACATGACTCAACTGCTCCTTCATCGTGTCAACTATTTCAAGTGGTGATGCTTGTATACTTCTTTTATTTAGCTCATAAACTGACTCCTTATTTTTGCAATGAGCTGGGATAGGTTTGGTGTTACTACTGAATGCAATAAAATTTTCAAATGGTTGTGCATCAGTTTTTGTTCTAGCCTTTCCATAACCTAATCCCTTTTTGTCCTCTCCATATTTTCCCATTCCTAACAGTTTTTCTAATTTTTCACCACTCTGAGAAAATTTACAGTTTATTTTGGCAAATTTTCTAGATTCTTCTAGATCATTTTGAAGTTTATGATTTCTATTTTGAAGGATCAGATATTCCTCATTTTGAGCTTTGACTTGTTTCTTTAATTTTTCTGACTCAGATTTCAACGAGTTGTTAGTTCTTTTAAGTCTATCATTGTCTGAGTGGCATTGCTACAAATCAGTGATTAGATGAGTATTAATGTTTGAAGCTTTATCCAAATCTATTTGCAGAATTTTCTTTTTGTTTTCAACTATTCCAATTTTTTTGACAATATTAACGCTATGGATGTAGAGTTGATTGTAAGCGTTTTGTAATTCGTTTTGCTCTCTATCTTCTTCTTTTTCAATTTCCTTATTGTCAGATGAAAATGATTCAATGGCTCGTTGTTCTTCTTCTCTTTCAGATTCCATGGGAATAATTGGAGTGGTGGAGATCATAAGAATTTTCAAAGATTTCTGATCTCCATCACTTCCTGAGTCATTATTTTCTGAATTTGACTCCTCCGTATCATCCCATGTGGCGGCCATCGCCTTGCCCTTGATTTTTCTATTTGGGCATTCGGTAGATAGATGTCCATACTCATGACAGGCATAACATTGTGGTTCTTTGGTCTGTTTATCAAATTTTCCTGCAGAAGGTTTGTAGTTCACCTTTCTACCTCTAGAAGGATGGCCGCGATTCTTCTGAAAGAATCTTCTAAATCTTTGTGCTAGCAAGGCCACTTCCTCATCATCATCTTCTTTTTCGCTCTCACTGTCCTCATGTTTTGATTTCTTAGAAGTTTTTAGGACAGTGTTTTTAGATTTTTGGGGTTGTGTGAAGTGTAGTTCAAAAGTTTGTAGGAAACTTACCAGTTCTTCTACTTTCATCTCATCAATATTCCTACACTCCTCAATTGTTGTTACCTTGGGATTGAAGCGTTCCGGTAAGGATCTCAAGATTTTTCTACATATTTTAGGTGCCGGAACCTTCTCTCCCAATCCACCCATGGAGTTACAAATGATATTTAATTTTATGAAAAACTCCATAAATGTCTCATGCTCTTCCATCCTGAGATTTTCAAACTGTGAAGTTAAGAGTTGTAGTTTAGATCTCTTCACAGTGCTTGTGCCTTCATGGGTTGTTTTCAATAAGTCCCATGCTTCTTTAGAGGTCCCACACATACTTATCTGATTGAAAATGTCTTGGGGCACGGCATAGTAGATGGCGTTCATTGAAAAGGAGGTTTCTCATGGTTCACCTCAAACCTAAGGTTTTAAATCAGGTTCACCTTCAACCTTTACAGAGGTTTCTTCTCGGTTCACCTCAAATCCTGGAGTTTTGCTGGCGTACTCCTAACTAGATGTTTATGCCCACACAGGACAAGGGTCCACACAACGCACCCTGAGGTTTCTACTCGGTTCACCTCTAACCCTGGAGTTTTACTGGCGTACTCCTAACTAGATGTTTATGCTCTCCATAGAGCAAGGGTCCACACAATGCACCCCACACGTACACTCCCGTCGGAGGCCTCCTTCGAGGACTTCAAATGGTGAGCAAAACTTAAAACCCAATCCTAAAAAGGAATGATCGCAAGTGTCCTCTGGACTCTTAGTACTTACAGATAAGTTGATGAGTCCCTTTCAGCACAGTGATGAAGACCTTCTACTTGTTGATGAAGAGTCTTCAGCTCCCTTGATCCGCAACATGAAGATGTATATATGCTAGGCTTAGGTTGGGTCAAGGTTATGATGGACTACCACTCTCTAAAGGTTTTCCTATAAGGAAGATAGAGAGGTTTCCATCATCTATGCATTCAAGGCATCCTAGCTTAATGATATGTCATTAAAGCAGTAGCTGAAGGATCCTTGAATGCAGAAGTTCATTCCCCAATCCACTCTATGAGATATCAATGATGAGGGTGGATTGGAGGATGAACTTCCCGAGAGAAAGGGCTTAAGGTAAATGATAGGAAGGTTAAGACTCTCAAAAGCACTCTCTACTTTCTCTACCGGCAATGAAGATAACTCCCTCTATTTATAGGCAAAAGGTTCCAACGGATATAAATGGTCATATTTATGACAGAGTTCGATATCACCGATCAGTCGTCGATATGATCGAGCGTATACTCTCGATTGTATCGGCCGACCTCTCGATGATAAGAACTCAATTGTCATTTCACTTTTGAAAACCTTCCGCCGACTGGTCGATGAGATCGAGACACACATCGATGATATCGGATTTCGAACTCTGATTCTATCGAGTGATGGTTCGATCTATCGACAGGTAAAAAATAAGAGAGAAGCCTTGAAGAATTTCAGGATCACAGATATGATCGAGGAAACAGTCGATGTCATCGGAATTTGTACATCGATCATATCGGCGACCTTTCGATGGGATCGATAAATCGTATAGATTTTATATGTAAGCTTGCTGGATGAATTATGTCCTGACTCGATCCAATCGACTTGGTCTCGATATGATCGATATATGAATATCGATTTATCAACAGGCACCCCGATCAACATTAAAAGCAACCTGAAATTCATGCTGGAGAGAACGTGCGCCCCAAAGTCGATATGATCGACTGACTCTCGATATGATCGATATTTGAGTTCAGATTGAATCGGACAGTCATTGATATATCGAAGCATTTGATAGTTTTCTTTAGAAAAACAGGGGCGCCGGAAAGCATTCTGTCGATATGATCGATCCACTTCAGATATGATCATTTTTGAATATCGATGATATTGACTTGAAGGTCGATATATCGATAAATCATCCAGAAGATTATTTTGATTGCTGGACGCATTTTATCCTCACTCGATTGTATCGATTGATATGCCGAGGACATCGACAAAGCTGGTCGATCATATCGAAAGGGGATCGATATAATCGACAGTGTAAGAAAAACTTAAAAAAATTTCTTTTGGATAAAGAGTTTTCTTACATATAAACCCTAAGATGTTCTAGTTCTTTTTAAGGGTTTAATCACCTGGTATTTTGGGACATGGGATGTGAGCTTATGATTTACCTTTTGGTGAGCTTCCACACATCCAGATGAGGCAGACGCTTGACTTGATCTTCTTGTTAGGTGCTGTCGTCCGACTGACTCAACATACAACGTAATTGACAAACCAGGGCACGTAATAGGTGCACTTTCAAGAAGCGCTTGCATTGCGCATTGATATGAAATTGGAGGCTCGTTCGTATCAGCCACAATTCATTCCAAAAATATAATGCGAGGAAAGTGATCATAAATCTTTTTTAAAGAACTCTGGAGTTGGGAATGAAGAGTTGGATTATATTTATAAGCACATGGTTCAATTTCTTGAAGAGTCGATCTCGATGACCATTCAAAAGAATGAACAATAGACATGGGTGTCTTTCAAATATAATGATGATGACACACTTTACTCACATGACACCCTTGGTTTCAATAGTGAGGGAAAGATTAGTTTATTCGAACCTCAACCCAATTTAGGAGTAGAATGTGAGAGAAGCAATCCCATCCCAAGTACATACTACACTGAATTGGAAGATGATGAGTATTGAGATGACGATTATGAATGTGCAGCCCAAATTCCTTTGAAAACAATCTTAAGTTTGGTCCAGGTTAATGATCAAGAGGTACAGGAAGTGGTTGACCATAATGATTTACTCCACCCATCTTACATGATTGATTTAATGTGGAGAATGGGCCCTTTTCAATTGACCTTTCTAACTCTTCTAAGACATGTTTAGACCACTCCCCTGAATTGAATGATGATTTGATTCGAGAGATGGATGAGCCGCTTGATATGACTCTGAAAGTTGAAACCACGAAGTTGAGGCTACCATCTGAGTTATATAATTTTAACGATTTAATACCTTTACTGAGTAGATTAAATAAATAAAGTGTTTACATCAATGCGTCACTTATTAATCCTCAACTTGTCTGTGCAGGGTAAGAGAAATAAAGTATGCCTCCATCCACTTCCAGAGACGATGGAATCCTTGTGCAGATCATCACACACTTCAATGTGGAAAATGATTCACTCATAGGTGAATTTTCCAACTCTTTTGATGATTTCTTAGCACATTTTACAGATTCAAACGAACCTATGATAAAAGAAAAAGTGGATGCCTCGCAAGGAAATACCTCAGTAGTTATCACGGACTGAGGAAACCCTTATTTTGAAGCCCCTTCTTCCCTAGATCCTAACTGTTTACCATTAAGGGAGGAGGAGCTGAAAATTGAACCGATGTCTGAAACTTCGAAATGTGTTAAGACTACATCACTTTCTGAGAAATTTTTTAAGTTTTATTTACTTGTAGTCTCTGATTCACCATGGGATACTAACTTCGAAACTTTTTCTAATACAAGTGAATCATATATACTTTGGATACCTCGGGCGAATCAATGACAAATTTTTGATGAGGTCCATACATTTCTCTAGACATTCATGCTCCAGGGTATCCAAGCCTATTGCAAAAAGGGTTTTGGATGATCCTGTTGAGAAACCTATTGAAAAATTTATCCAGATATTGGTCGGAAGAGGAACCTTGCAGCATGACTGAGTAACTTTTCCCCTGCTTTCATGGGATTAGGGTAGTTTACTTTATGTCGTTCTAGGATAGTAGGCTTTATGCCGTTAGGTTAGTTTACTTTCTAAGTTGTTTTAGGATAGGTCGCTTTCGTTGGTTTCACTCTTGTGCTACCCGCTCTCATGTTGATATCTCTTTGGAAAGACCGTTCAATTTCCTCATCAGCTACTATCTTTCCATCACTTCTCTTTACTTTTGTTGTCTCATGTGCATTGCATGTTTATATCTTTTACATTGAGAAAAATGTAGATTTTAGGTTGGGGATGAGAGATTAGGTTACATAATCACTATTTTCTTAGTCTTAAGAAAAAATTATGAAAATTTTAAATTTTTTCTGGAAATTTTTGTGAATTCGAAGTGATTTTGATGGCCATCTTTGATCTAGAAGTATAAGATATGTAATGTTGGTAATTTATGACTCCTGGATTCCACTATCGGTTAGATTTCACTGTCTAGTTTGACTCATTAATCCATGATTAAAAGTTTTAAACATTGATTGAGTCATGATTTCACATGTCACACCTAGCTTACAGATTAAGGCTTTAGTTCGACATTGAATTTCTAACCTGGTAATCATTAAGCATGGGAGGAACCAACTTGGAGAATTTGTCCATCTTTTTTAATAAGAAGAAGAAGAAAAAGAAAAGAGAATGCCTAGCTAAAAAAAAAACAATTGTCGTCGAAAATGGCTACCTATTAAAGATCTTTAAAAAGATTGATATACCATGAAAGCCATCGATGGAAAAATCAAAAGCTAGAAGAATGAAAAGTTGAATTGTAAGACAAGTTTTGGTTTAGGTTATGGTTATCCCAAATGCTCTTGTGATTATCAATGTTATCATGAAAATAATGAATTGAGCCCTTGATTGTGATAAGTTTATGTTTCACTATACACCCATGGAACTCAATGTTTAGAGTTGTTCTAAATGATGAATTGATATTTTGAACTTGACTATGAAGTTTACCATGTGCTTGAGTTTAGGAGAAGGTAATGCCCAACATTGATGTATCTTGGAATTTTATTACTTTTCAAAAATCACTCGAGTTTATAGAATTTGTCCTGTAATTCTTAAACTATTTTTCCCACACTTTTCTTTGGACTAGAAAAATGCTAGTTGGGGATTGTGTTGAGGGTCAAATAATGCATATTAGACCCCAGTTATTATCTGATTTTATGAACATGATAATGCTTAACATGTTATTTTAATTGTGTTTGTGTTGCAAGGTGTATTTAGGAGCCTGGACTGAAAAAGGGTACTAAAGCATGGATTTAATGCTCATAAATCACCAAGGTAAGGAATGGACCCTAGGGGACCGATATCGAAGAATTTACATGTCAAAGATATAAGAAAATCAAGTGATTGGGTTTTAACGGGCTTAAAAGTCGTCTTGAATGCAAGATCATAGGGTTCCCACCATCCATTTGGCTTGAAACTTTATATATAGGCTGAGGACCCTAAATTAACCGTACACGTCAAATTTTAGCCATTAGGTCCGTATGGAAGTGGCCCAATGGACAGATCAGCCCATAAAACTCTGATTCAGGGCCCACTTGATATTTGGATATACTTCAATTTTGATCTCAGCCCCTTAAATAAGATGACAAAATGGATGGACGAAGCAAATTTCATATATACATCAAGGTGGGACCCACTTCACGAGAGAGGGAGTGCATAAAAGTTATGCACTTGTTGTCCACCAAATTTCATAAAGTCAGGCAATGCACACCGACTGACTCAAATCCTCTTCCTGCGCGAGACATCCAGCAAACGGAAGCTAGGTGACTATGTTTTGATAGTGGGCCCCACCCATCATCCGAACGGATGATTTGGATCGTTTAGCTGCTCTAGGGGGTGGGGACGACCCTAGACAAGGTGGCATTTTGGCCCCAAGCACATGTACACACGTGCATCACTAGAAAATACAGGATGAACGGTGAGTTGATTTGATAGTGAACCACCTTAAAACTCGACTAAAACCACTCCTTTCTAACTGAAATTTCACTAGAAATCCAATGAACGAGGTGGATTTCACCAAAAACATCACTATAGGGTCCACCGAACACATCAGCACAGTAATGTGCGTAGGACGTACGTTCGGATGCACCCGGCCGTGTTGGGGCATTGTATGATCACGATCATAATCGGATCGGTGATCCAGACCATTTGAATGATAGATGAGGGGGTCTTAACCCTTCCCATGGAGTCAGAATGGTTAGCGTGGATGGGTTCTTCCTCGAAAGTCACTCCAAATGTAGTTATTTTCGCGGTTTTACTGCACACGAAAAATCTCTTCTCCCACAAACTCCTAACCTTCATATCTATAAAAGGGAGAGATAAAGAGAGAGAGGGACATCTAGGGCAGCCGTGGAGGCGTGAACGTGAAGAGGAACGAGAGAGAACGTGGGTTGGCTCCATCATAAAGAGTTTTTCTTACTTTTTTTTCTTTATTTTTTTAATATTTTCTTGAGATCTTTTAGCTTAATCATGTCTATGATAAGCTAAACCTCTTAACTAGGGCTAAGAGGTGAAGCTTGTAGCGTGATGGGAAGTTTTCTATTACTTTAATTCATGGTTGTTGAACTCGCTTTGATTTAAGTTTGATTATAAGGAATATTTATAGTTTTCAATGGTTTGTTGTGACTTAAATTACAATAGTCTGCGATAGCTTTAAGTATGTTCTTCTCATTATAGGGTTTGTGGATTTGGGAACCCTATTGTTCACCATTGTCCCCTAGGCATGGTTGGATGATGGAATCCTTCCTAACATTCATAACTCCCTTAGATTGGTTATGGATTGGCTAAATTCTGTTGTTTACTTTGTCTCATGGGCATAGTTTTATGATGGAATCAATTCTAATTCTTATACCTATCTTTTGTTGAAGACTAGATCAAAGGAAGTTCAGATTTGGATTTTAATGAATTATCTTCCAATTGGATGAAGATGGGACTCTGATTCTAGTTGTGTTTATGAATCAAGTAAAGATCACCCTTATCTCTACAAGTGGATCCTTGGCACCCTAGTTTCCTACCTTAAAATTTTACAAGTTTTGGTTTAATATTTCATCATTATCCTCTTAATTTTTTCTGATTTATATTACATCTTTGCCTAGTTCTAGTTCGAGTTACTTTTAGATTATGTACAAGGTTTAGTCGCTATGGATTCGACTTCTGTCTTACTGAGATTATTACTACATCGCAACCCTATACTTGGGGTGTGAAAAATGTACATACCTCTGATTGATCATGTTTACCAGGATTGACCTCTTAATCTGATGGAGGTGTAGTAAAGTTTATTGCTTTTATAGGATTTAGGACTAGGATAGTTTGTTTTCTGCTTATCTAGTCTTTGTGCTAACCCATCTTCACATTGAGAACTTTGGAAGAGCTGCAATTCACTTTCTTTAGGTACCACCTTTCCTACACTTCTCCTTTCTTTTTGTTACCTCTTTTGCATTACATGCTTATATCTTTTACATTGAGGATAATGTAGATTTTAGGTTGGGGGTGTGGATTAGGTAAACTAATCAACGTTTTCTTAGTTTTGAGTAAATTTTAAAATTTTAAAATTTTTAATGTTTCGAATTGAAATATGTTTGGAAAATGACAGTTTGTGCACTTAAAGAATGTTGTGAGTATAATGATAAGATATAGATTGAATTTTGAATTATTGGAGTTTGATCAACTAAGTAGCTTATCACTTACGTTTCTTGCACTCAATTGATTAAGAGGAAGTTCTAAATATCATGTTGATCTAAATCATAAGACACATTCAGTTTGCTTTATGTGAGTTCCGCTAGAATTTCTGATTGTTAGCATGAGAATCATTGATAGATGTTCAGAATTCAATCTGGAGAATTTTATCCACCTTAAAAGATTAAAAGAACCAGTTAAAAAACAGTGAGATCGACAAATAGGTCATGTATGATGAAAAAGATTGGAAAAAAGTTTGAAAAAGTATGAAAATTCTAAAAAGAATGAATAATAAAAAAAAGTGACCATCGATATAAAATAAAAAATTGGAAAAGAAGGAGAATGGGATAAGTTTGGAATCAGCACTTGAGTTTTTAACTACTCTTGATATGATGAACATGACTAACATTATGAAATGATAGTATTCTCATGGGAAGTAATTGATTTTCACTGAGCATATTGAGAAACATGATATATGAACTTATGCTCTGAAGAAGTTGATAAAGAATTGACTTGATTGACTACTTATATGATTCGGGCATAATATCTCATTCCACCATCCCCGGCTCATGAGGCTTCTACCTTAGGATGTTAAATGGAAGCCCATCGACTAAAGGCCAATCAAATTCAATATGTGGGAATTACCATTGCATGGTTATATGGGAATGAACCATCAAAGCCACATAGGGCAAATATCAAATTGTAGGAGAAATACTAAGTGGAAGCGATAAAAGGTCGCATGGAGTAAATACTAAATCAAAACGCTAAAGAGGTTGTGTAGGGCAATGTTAAATCAGGGTGGTAAAGAAGTTATCCTCAAAGCGTCACGTAGGCAAAACAACCTATGGATGGTAAACCCATGTTGATATTCCACCATCCAAGATAACCTCCAAGTAGAGGGTCCATTTCTAACAAATTCTGTCCCGTTACATCTTAAGCGTGGGTTCACATACATAAGTGGTGTTTTCCACTACTAGATATAGTGAATTGAATTCCATGAGTGACTTACAAACAATTCATTGACATGTGAAAGTCTATAGATACAACATGCAGGATATATGTTAATCATTAAGTTCATAACTACCACAATAGATCATAAATCAAATACATAAGCTATCCATTGGAATTTAGATGGAAACTAACATGTAAGATCTAAAAACTATTGCATGTGATTATGATTTGCAAGCCAATAATTCAAATGTAAGCCATCCCTTGAGATTCAATAATTAATGTAAGTAATCCCAAGATATAAGGTAACAACTATAATTCAACAAAAACTATTCCTTAGACTAATTAGGAAGTGGAATGCTTAAGGGGAAGAAGTCATCACCTTTTGGATCGACTATGACTTATCTGACCTACAAATCATCTCGCACTTCTTTGACTCAGTGAATCAACTCAGTGCAAATAATTGTGATGGTTTAAGACTTTCAAAAAGAACAAGTCAGATTTCCTAGAGTTAACAATACAAGCTAGCTATCATTAATTAAGAAGGGAATTGATTTGCTAAGTCAACTCGGCCTGACTCAACTTGACGATGGGCCAAATGAAAACTGAGTTGACTCAACTTAGTCTTACCCTGCTGACTCAAGGTTTCTTACCATGGTGAGGGCTGGTTGGAAGAGTCAGAATGTAGCAGGATCGCTCCCACTCAAAACATGGACAAAGTGAGGGCTGACTCAACTTGATCCTGACTCAGCAGTTGCCCAACTCTCTTTCTCCTCTATCTTCTCCTTTACTATTCTTCTTCTTCTTTCTGTCAAACGTGTCCAACAACCTACACCACCCAATATCTTGAAAGAAAGTCGAGTAGGTGTGGCATGTTACGACTCGATGAAGCTTGGTGAGTTAACACGGTAGAGACCCGTTTGCATCCCAACCTGGAGAACGAACTAGCAACCCAATGCCGGCCAACAGAGTCTGGACTTAGACGTGGTCTAGGAAAATTCATTTAAGTCCCACAATAAGCTGCTGAACTCGATGGTGCTAGATGGTCCTACAACCACTCTCTTCTTCCCTTCCTTTCTGTCGATCCCGTTCAAGTTGTGCTAGAACGACAGACCAACATGCACTCTCTCTCTCTCTCTCTATCCTTCTTCCTCTCCTGGAGCTCTTAGTTGCACTTCGCCTTAGCTCGAGATGGTTTGGCCAGCGAAATTGTGGTGCAGTTCCACACTCTTGCCTATTTTCTCTTCCTTTGATTCTCTCTAATTCTCTCTCTCTCTCTCTCTCTCTCTCTCTCTCATTTCTCCCTATATCCCTCGAAGTTAGTGGCTCTGGACAACCTCGACTCACCCCTGAGTCGGCCCGGTTTGGGTTGAACATGTTGACTCAATGCAGTTGACTAAGTTGACTGGTGTAGTGCGGCACAACACCCACTCTCTCACCCTTTCTTCTCACTTTCTCCATCTCTTTCCTTTCCTGAATTCTTGGTGGGAATCTTGAGACAAACGGTCCCTCTTTAAAAGCCTAAGGTTCGCTTTCAACCACTTTCTCTTACTACCACAGACGACCAGGATGGGTGGCCACGTATCTCATCATCCTTCCTATTTTCTGACTACATGGAAATAATCCACCATGTGGGATGGATTTCCATCACTAAGGGCCACTGAAGGAACTCCCCTGATTGAGAAATGGGCCTCACTTCATCAAGGTGGGTTCTTTAGCTAGACGAGGAAGATGCAATGGCTGTTAATAGCAGATTATCATTTGTGGCCTCGTTTAGTGATCTAAGTAGTCTAGACGGGTCGGATGGGGCCTCTGATCATTGTGGGGTCCACTTATCTTGGCAAATGTCGTGATTCTCTGAACATCTCACGAGATTTTTGGCCGTAACCATCTTCTCCCAGAATAAAAGCTCTTTTCAAATAGAGTCGTTATCGCCCTGGTAGGAATGATCGAGATGTGTCTACGAAGCTTGGTGGAAGGTTCAGATCGTGCTAGTGCGACTTTCCCAAAGTGGAAAGGCTCCCCACACCATTTTTGTTAAGTAGTCGGTTGCCTGCCCATTTTTGGCACGGAAAGAAGTGCTGGGATTTACGCTGGGTGAAGGGTTGAGATTCATAGGAGAGGGTTCACGCGGATCTCCAACATGGCAGGGAGAAATGAAAATTTTCCAATTTTGGGAGATGCCGCACGCATCCCCTGTTTGGGCTCAGGTTTGAGTGCATGGGCTCACACGGACAACAAGGTCCTGGTTGGTTTTGAAGTCTGCACATGATGGATGGTTCCAATCACTCCTCTGATATCAGTTGGTGGGCCACCTGATGTTTGAATGGACATTCCTCCATTTGTTGGTAGAAAACGTAAGTGAGAGGAGGAGGTTTCCTTTTTTGGCTATCGGGTCAAACTCGATTTGACCAAACCTCTGGTTGGGTGCACCACGGATGCACATCACTATGGCACATGCACAGTAAAATGTGGGGTCCATAGTGATGATGGATGAAATTTACCCCATCAATTTGCTTTGGAGGTCCCAACTAGAGCCTCTGACCAAAAATTAGTTAGATCTAAGGTTTTAGTGGGCCCCACAGCTTGGTTTGGGTCCTATTTATGGATTGACGTAGATCCGATGATCGGGTCATCCTGAGTTTGAACGTCAATGGTTATAAGGGTCCTAAGGTTCCTAAAGAAGGTTCAGGTGTGATATAGAATTCTGGTGGGCCACACTACTTGATTTTAGGGGTTTTACTAATGTTTACCAATAATTTAACGATCGGATTGGTGTTAGGTGTTAATTTGCATGACTCCACATGATTTTTAAGTCATTCATTTCACAAATATCCCCATCCAACTATTCAATTAGGTTATTTTGAGTAAACATGTATCTTTGTAGTCTACTACATTGTTTGTTCTATAATTCAATGGGTGGGTTGATTCAATACCACTCATCAACGGTCCTAATAGCCCTGAGAGCCATCTAAGTGAGATTTGATGCTTGATTTAACACTTAGATTGTCTGATTTGTGAGATCAAGTGGCAGATCGCTTTAGAGGATGTTATGGGCATGATGGACGTTAAATCGAATGACATAAGTCTTGTTATTAAAATTGAAGTCCTAGAGTAGCTGTCTTTGAAGTTGTGATGGTCCATTTTGAGAATCAATCAAATGGATAATTTGATATGTGGATAGGGATTACTTTCGATGGTTAGATTTAAACTAAGATGGATATGAATGTCTAAGTAGGTTAGGTTGGTATTTATACTAAGTTAAGTCACATGGGAACACCCGAGTACTAGAAAGCATGGGGTGTTACAATCTACCCCCCTTAAAGAAAATCTTGTCCTCAAGATTTGGTAAAAAAGTGTACCCTATTTCATATATGATTAAGTGTGAAATTCCAATGCTATATCCCAATTGACCAGAACCCTTAAGTCTCTATTACAGCAAATTAAATGATGTGTATAGGTTCTACTAAATGTTAGAAATCATTTTAGTATTAACTAGAACTAGGGAGTCATCCTACTATTCATCAACATCAGAATTTCTTATAGCACTTACTAAGATTATAAGTTTATTTGGGTGGCTAATAACAATATCATATCTTTCCTTTCATTTTCTTTTACCTTTAATGATAGTTCCCCACTATCTAAAGTATAATATAATTTTCTAGTTTCCATAGTTTGAGCTGTCATGAATTGATGGTTATAGTGGGTTCGAGCCTGATACATCGATCCTTTGCCTATGTAGAACAAAGGATTTACTGGTATCAATTCATAATCCTAGTAAGTCTCGATTCTTTGCTTGATTAGGGCATGGAGATCATTCGGATTTGAAAGGATATAGAACTTAGATCAAACCGTGTACACTTCACATAAACATGATTTCATCAGTCCGTGATCCCGATAATTTTAGAGTCCTAGGGAATATCATGTGATCATTTATTTTCATAACAAATAAGTTTATGTGGCTCATTACACTTTCACTGCGCACTCTGATCACTGCGCACTCTGATCATTTAAGTGCTATGTGGAAATTTTAGGACCATGATTTTTTTACATGAAATATGAGTTTGAAATCTGCTAAAATTATCTAGATTCTTAAATCTAGTCCTAACATGCTCGATCTAGGGCCGAAAATTTAGCCAAACTTTTACAATTCCACCTTTAGTTAACCCTAGGCGCTAAAATTGTGAGGATAATTGTTTCTAATTAAGGTGTATTAGGGAATTCAAATTATAATTCCTAATATGATTTCCTAAGTTCAGAAAGTACTCATGTTCATTCTAATGTGCAACGTGGTGGGTAAGGAATTTCCTACGATGACTAAGTCAGCTTCATAAGCTGAATATTGTGACGACGTTATTTCTAACTAATGAAATCTCTAAAAGAGCTCAAATTTTAAGTCTCTAAGAATCGTTTCTTGAGAATCAACTCCAGGGAATGTTTTTGTTTGGTCTTATGTATATCGTGGTGTATATTTGTCCTCCCACAGCATTTAGGTTTAGTTTCTAAGTTTAAGAAACTACCCTAATATGCTATAATGGGGACTTAAGTTTTGTTTCTAAGTTTTAAACAATTGTTCTCGTAGTTTATAGGGGAACCAAAGTTCTTATCCTTGAGTTCAAGTGGCTCACCCTAAAAATTTCAATGGGGACTAAAGTTTTGGATATCTATGTTCTCAAATTTTCCAAATTGTAAGAGAATTTCACATAAGTCTGGATTGTCATTCCAATCACTTCTAAGGGAACCTAAGTTTTGTTTATAAGTTATACGGTTATCTAAATAGTTTACTAGTGAACCTAAATTTGGGTTTCTACATTCTCAATCGGTCTTTTAAATATAAAGGAGATTCACCTTAGTTCAAATCTCTAACTTCAAACATTCTAACTTGAGACATTTAAAGTTTGAATAAGATCATTTTCCTAAGGCCTAGTTTGTTGAAACACTACTCTGATAAGATATTATCATCCATAGGCAAAACAATCTATGGATGGTAAACCCACGTTGATGTCCCACCCTCTAAGATAACCTCCAAGTAGAGGGCCCATTTCTAACACATTCTGTCCCATTACATCCTAAGCGTGGGTTCACATACATAGGTGGAGTTTTCCACTAGTAGATGCAGTGAATTGAATTCCATGAGTGACTTACAAACAATTCATTGACATGTGAAAGTCTATAGATACAACATGCAAGATATATGTTAATCATCAAGTTCATAACTACCACAATAGATCATAAATCAAATACATAAGCTATCCATTGGAATTTAGATGGAAACTAACATGTAAGATCTAATAGCTATTGCATGTAATTATGATTTACAAGCCAATAATTCAAATGCAAGCCATCCCTTGAGATTCAACAATTATTGTAAGTAATCACAAGATATAAGGTAACAATTATAATTCAACAAAAAACTATTTCTTAGACTAATTAGGAAGTGGAAAGCTTAAGGGAAAGAAGTCATCACCTTTTGGATCGACTATGACTTATCTGACCTACGAATTGTCTAGCACTTGTTTGACTCGGTGAATCAACTCAGTGAAAATAAGTGTGATGGTTTAAGCCTTCCAAAAAGAACAAGTCAGATTTCTTAGAGCTAACAACACAAGCTAACTATCATTAATTAAGAAGGGAATTGATTTACTAAGTCAACTCGGCCCGACTTAACTTGACAATGGGCTAGATGAAAACTGAGTTGAGTCAACTCGGTCTTACCCTGCTGACTCGAGGTTTCTTACCATGGCGAGTGTTGGTTGGAAGAGTCGGAATGTAGCAGGATCCTTGTAACATCTTGAAAAAATCTGTATAAAGACTCAAGAACCACCTCAGGCAAAAATTGTTAAGGACCAAATTCTTTAGAAATTAAGAGGGACTTAATTAGTGCTAAACTAGATTACCTATGAAATTAGAACTAATCACTTTAAATACGATCTGCAAGACTCAAAACTTGTAGAATCGTTAACGCTATAGTACCCTAAAATCTAGGATCCATCCCTAAACCCAGTTGCTCTCGGGAGCACACTGAAACTTCGTATCAGACCTAAACTGTACGTCGAAATTCTGATAATTACAAAACTATACGGTTATGACCGCTTTGCTAGACTTGACAACCACCTCAAAAATCAAGTCCTAATAGTACTCAGAAGCGCACAACTTGAGCCCAGAGCAAAGTGTGTGAGAAACGCGAATATATTTAGGAAATGAACTGAACTTAAGTGAATTGAGTCGGTTCACTTGCAGGACAAATCTAAGGATTCAGACCATCAGAATCTGACCCAATTACACCCTCGAATCAGGAAAAATTTTCAACACATGTCAGTGTACTTGTGACACTGATCAAGCACCGATGACCATTGAATTGAAACTGGTTCACCACGGTTGATCTACAAACCCAATCGGACCAAAAACTTCTTCTGACCTAGATCCATGGTCAGGGAGCTTAAGTTCGACCACATTCAATAAAGGGGCCTCCAGAAGTGCTCCGTTGGATCAGAACAGACACTATTTGGTTGTAACCTAAGTATACCTTGGCCCTGGGGCCATTCCCATCAGTTCTGGGCCTATATAAAGGGCTTAAACCCTCTCTCTCTTATTCCATACGAATTTAGAAAACCCTAAGGGAGAGAAGAAAGAAAAGAGAAGGAAAGAGACAGAGTGAGGGAGAGAGTTGGAGATCGTCCCTGGGACTAAATCTCGCCGCTCCACGTGCTTCACCACCATTTCTGTATCACTTTACGGGTGATTCCGATTCCGTTCTTAGGTAAGAAAACCTAACCCTAATCTGTTTTAGGGTTTTAAATAGTCTAAGTGATAAAATAGCTAACCTATTTCATGTTATAGGTGGTCGTCGTGCTGTAGACAAAGGCTTGATCTACAAACTGAGTTCGATACTTGTTTATCGGCGTAAGGTGCGGACTATAAATGTTTAGGTTATGGTTTTTAAGGCTTTCAATGTCAGTAATGATTTATGACTGACTTGATTGCTATCACATGTATTAAATAGGATGCCTTCCGTTATTTATATATATGCATATACACTATGTGAATATGATGCATTCTATATGTACGTTGAAATGTTTGAATGAGTATGGAATTATGAACTGTGCTTGCCATGATTGTCGAATGCAAATACATGATTGTCATGTATGTGACAACTCCATGGTGAAAGGATTTATCCTAATATATGTTGTAACCAACATATGTCATGTAGGTTGAAATGTGTAGTCTAAGTGTTTGATAAAATGTCTGAAAGAGTAAGCGTTTACTGAATTGTATGTTCTAAAGGAATTGGGATGAGAGTCCCGACCACCTTGGCTATTTGAATGAATTCCTTCATGTGACTTGAATCTACCTACGTGATTTGTGTACGTAATCCATGCCTAAGATAATATGTGTAATATGTATTCTTATAAAATGCTCAAATGGTTGTTGTATTTAAATCATTTATTCATTACTATTTTGACTATCTCTTGTGATTACTTGTTGAACTTGAATGTGATTGGGGCTATGATGTAGTCCAGACAATCGGTAAATGTCTATGAATGGTGGTTGAACTGCTTAACCACGACGGACACTCCCGATGAATTTGAGTCGTACGCTGCTGTCGGTAGTCGTTAGGCCATGCGGAGTTGCTTATGCGCTCCATGTCAATCGGCTCGACGTACACTCGTACCAGTCGAGCTTGTCAAGTAACCTGATTGGCCCGATGTATGTTCATCATGTATGGATGCTACTGCTTGAATCTAAGGTCAAGCCCTTTATAGTGACCTATAACTACAACATCGTATGAGATTTACTAGGACTGACGACCCTAGAATGGATCATTGTTTGAGAGTTGATATAAGAGAGGTATCTTAACTTTCCAATCCTATTGTATGAATAAATCTAAGTAAGAACCTGGCTAATCATCGAGCATACACCGCATTACGTGTGCCTTTTGCATAGCAGGTCAAGAACTGAGGAAGGGTCGCATGCCGGGATCATGAGATGAAGTCGCTGAGGGAGCGTAGGAGAGGGCATGCATCATTATTTCATATCATTCTTGCATTAACAAGAGTACTTCGAACTTGATTGTTGAATTACTTTATCATTATGGCTTGACCAAATTGATTACATGTTAACCTTCACTTTATTATTCCACTGAGTTGATCACACACTCCCACGTTATGGGATGATGTTTTAAACACCAACCAGACTCCATCTTAGCTGCAGATGGTGAAGCGACATGTAAGGCGGATCCAGACTTCTTAGACGAGGAGGAGGAATTCTCTTATATGCAGTTATCTGGCGGATTCTCCTAAATGGGGGTTACAGGGCCTATCATCTGTAGTTGGACTATCTTGACATTTTTTTTTGAACAAGTGCACATAATTTTTCGACCTAGTAATGTATTCATACTCTAGAGACCGGATATGGACCATACGTTCCATATATGCTTATATACACCTTTCAGTCTTTCGCTCGCATTATTTAATTGCCTCTGGAGTATGATATGCTGTTTTGGTGTAATCCCACTCATGTTTAATGTACTATTATAGAAAACATTCAATCATCATCATATATGTTGCATAAGTGATGTTTTGAAACTCAAGAGTTGGGCTGCTGCTTGACCCCCAATTTTCAGGGCACTACAATCGCTCCCACTTAGAACCTGGATAAAGTCAGGGCTAACTTGACTCGATCACGACTCAGCAGTTGCCCAACTCTCTTTCTCCTCTATCTTCTCCTTTCCTATTCTTCTTGTTCTTTCTGTCAAATGTGTCCAACAACCTGGACCATCTAATATCTCGAAAGCGAGTCAAGTAGGTGCGGCATGTGGTGACTCAATGAAGCTTGGTGAGTCAAAACGGTCGAGACCCATTCGCATCCCAACTTGGAGAACGGACCAGCAACCCAATGCCAACGAACAGAGTCTGGACTCGGATGTGATTTGGGAAAATCCATCCAAGATGCATAACAAGCTGCTGAACTCGGCAGAGCTGGATGGTTACACAACCACTCTCTCTCTTACATTCCTTTCTACTGACCCCGCTTGAGTCGTGCTGGAATGAAAGACCAGCATTCACTCTCTCTCTCTCTCTCTCTCTTTCTATCCTTCTTCTTCTCCTAGAACTCTTAGCCGCACTCTACCTCAGCCTAAGTTGGTTTGGCCAGTGAAAATGTGGTGTTGTTCCACACTCTTGCCTACTTTCTCTTCCCTTGATTCTCTCTAGCTCTCTAGCTCTCTCTCTCTCTCTCTCTCTCTCTCTCTCTCTCTCTCTCTCTCTTTTCTCCCTATATCCCCTAAAGTTAGTGCCTCTGGACAACCCTGACTCAACCCTAAGTTGGCTAGGATTGGGTCGAATGTGTCGACTCGATGAAGTCGACCAGTGTAGTGTGGCAAGACACTCACTCTCTCACCCTTTCTTCTTGCTTGCTCCGTCTCTTTCCTCTCCTGAATTCTCGGTGGGAATCCAGAGACAAACGGTCCTTTTTTATAAGTTTAGGGTATGCTCACGACCACTTTTTCTTATTACCACAGACAGCCAGGATGGGTGGCCACGTATCTCATCATCCTTCTTATTTTCTGACTACGTGGAAACAGTCCACCTTGTGGGATGGATTTCCATCACTGAGGGCCACCGAAGGAATTCCCCTAATTGAGAAATGGGCCTCACTTCATCAAGGTGGGTTCTTTAGCCGGACAGGGAAGATGTAACGGCTGCCAACGATAAATTATCATCTGTGGCACCGTCTAGTGATCTAGGCCATCTGGACAGGTTGGATGGGCCCTTTGATCATTTTGGGGTCCACTTATCCTGACAAAAGTCATGATTCTCTGAACATCTTGCGAGATTTTTGGCCACAACCATCTTCTTGCTGAATAAGAGCTGTTTTCGGATAGAGTTGTTGCTGCCCTAGTGGGAATTGTCGAGATGTGTCTACAGAGCTTGGTGGAAGGTTCAGATCGCGCCAGCATGACTTTCTCGAAGTGGAAAGGCTCCCCATGCCAGTTTTGCCAAGCAGTTGGTTGCCTGCCCATTTTTTACATCGAAAGAAGCATTGAGATTTACGCTGGGTGAAGGGCTGAGATTCATAGGAGAGGGCACACACGGATCTCCAGCGTGGCAAGGAAAAATGAAAATTTCCATTTTTGGGAGGTGCTACACACACTCCCTATTTGGGCTCAGGTTTGAGTGCATGCACGAGTGCATGGGCTAATGCGGACAGTCGGGTCCTAGTTGGTTTTGAAGGTTGCACATGATGGATGGTTTCGATCACTCCTATGATATCAGTTGGTGGGCCACCTGACGTTCAAACGGATGTTCATCCATTCGCTGGAAGAAAATGAAAGTGAGAGGAGGAGGTTTCCTTCTTTGGCTATCGGGTCAAACCCGATTTGACCAAACCTCTAGTTGGGTGCACTGCGGGTGCACATCACTGTGGCACATGCACAGTAAAATGTGTGGTCTACAATGATGATGGATGAAATCTACCCCATCCATTCACTTTGGAGATCCCAACCAGAGCCTTTGACAAAAAATTAGGCAGATTTAAAGTTTTAGTGGGCCCCATAGCTTGGTTTGGGTCCTATTTATGGATTCATGTTAATCTAATGATCGGGTTATCTCAAGTTTGAACATTAATGGTTAAAAGGGTCCTAAGGTTCCTAAAGAAGGTTCAAGTGTGATATAGGGGTTGATCTGAAACTCAGGTGGGCCACACTACTTGATTTTAGGGGTTTTAGTAATGTTTACCAACAATTGAACGGTCGGATTGGTGTTAGGTGTCAATCTGCATAACCCCACATGATTCTTAAGTCACTCAATTCACAAATATCCCTATCCAACTATTCAAGTAGGTTATTTTGAGAAAACACGCATTTTTGTAGTTTACTACAATGTTTGTTCTATAATTCAATGGGTGGGTTGATTCAGAACCACTCATCAACTGTCCTAGTAGCCCTAAGAGCCATCTAAGTGAGATTTATGCTTGATTTAACACTTAGATTATCTAATTAGTGAGATCAAGTGGCAGATCATTTTACGGGATGTTATGGGCATGATGGACATTAGATCGAATGACAAAAGTCTTGATATTGAAATTAAAGTCCTAGAGTAGGTGTCTTTGAAGTTGTGTTGGGCCATTTTGAGAATTAATCAAATGGATAGTTTGATATGTGGATAGGGATTAGTTTTGACGGTCGGATTTAAATTGAGATGGATATGAATGTCTAAGTAGGTTAGGTTGGTATTTATACTAAGTTAAGTCACACGGGAACACTTGAGTACTGGAAAGCATGGGGTGTTACATTGAATCCCTTCCAATCATCATAATACTCCTTCATGTGTGGATAGATCAATGAAAAGTTCAGAGATTTGATTTAAATGCTTTATCATCCAATTAGATAGGATAAGACTTCAATTCCAATTGTGTTTCTTGAATCAAGTAAGGTAGCATCTTGATAGCTAAAAGTGGATCCTTGGCACCCTAGTTCCCACTGTTCAATTGATAGTTGTAATCAACATTATTCACAATTACTCTCTTTTATTCCAGATTTAGATTTAGATCTTCTCCTAGTTCTATTTCTAATTATTTTCAGAATATATACAAGTTTAGTCCCTGTGGATTCGACCTCGATCTCATCGAGTTATTACTATATCATGACCCTACACTTGGGGTTGTGAACAATTTTTTGGTACCGTTACCGAGACTATGGCTACATTTTCTAAGATTAATTGGTATTGGAATTAGGTTAAGATTAGGGTTAATTTCTACTATATTTTTAAGTTAGAGTTTTTTATTTTTAGAAACCAATTTTGTTTTCTATTTTGTAGAATCCTAACATAACAACCCAAACGGATAACTTCTCTCCAACTCTCTCTTATCTTTTCTAGATCTCTTTTTTTTTTTTTTTTTTAGTTTTTGTATTTTTCTTTTTAGGTTTAATTGTTTAGTTACTTAAAGGCTGAGAGTGTTTCATGCCCAAGTGGGTTCGTGACAACACCCTTTGTCTCTTGAGTGAAGGAGGATTAGTCTAAGGGTTGCCTATCCATCACAAGAATGGATATCACTTGAGATCCTTTGAATTAATTGAAGTTATGGCTGCAAATCAACCTTAACATCCAATTGAGGAAGTTGAAGATGAGAATGAGGTGCATCGTGCACCCCCGCTTCATATTATATAAGATTATTTACAACCTATGGGGGTGAGGACACCTTCCTGCATGATATTCCCATTAAATGCAAGAACTGTGGATGTTAAACCTAGAATAAAATAACTACTTTCTAAATTTCATGGAGTAGAATTTGAAAGTCCTTACTTTCACATTAAAGAGTTTGATGAGATAGTCACCACATTATACTTTCCAAATATATCTAAAGATACAATGTGACTTAAATTGTTTCCCTTCTCATTGAGGGAGAAAGCTAAGACGTGGATGCACTCCTTAAAATCACGATCTATCGGCACATAGGCCGAGATGACCCGAGAATTTCTCAAAAAGTTTTTTCCATTTCATAAAACTAATACTTTAAGGAAGGCAATCATGAACTTCACCCAAAAAGAGGAAGTGACCTTCTTCCAATGTTGGGAAATGTTTAAGGATCTCACAAATTCCTGTCCACACCATGGCTACAAAATATGGCAAATAATAAGCTTTTTCTATAACGGATTAACTTCACCAATACGCCAGTTCTTATAGATGATGTGTAATGGTGAATTCATGAACAAGAAGGCCAATGATGCATGGGATTACCTTGATCAATTGGTAAAAAAAGAAAATCATGGGACACCTCCCCAAGACCCACCACCTCTAAGCCTATTCAATCAAAGGAAAGGGGAGGAATTTATATTTTAAAAAAGAAGATGACATGAGTGCAAAGGTGGCTAATCTCACAAGGAAAGTCGAGGCCATGGAACTTAAGAAGGCATAACCTATCAAAGCCGATAAGGCTGTGGAAGTTGTTTGTGGTATTTATGC
The DNA here is from genome assembly GCA_037074715.1 of Magnolia kwangsiensis. Lineage (NCBI taxonomy): Eukaryota > Viridiplantae > Streptophyta > Magnoliopsida > Magnoliales > Magnoliaceae > Magnolia > Magnolia kwangsiensis. The sequence goes on along the minus strand of CM073585.1, from coordinate 31,742,276 downwards.
TTATAACATACATACAATAGAAAATTGCCCAACAATTCTTTCTTTTCAAGAGATATAAAATGAGTAATCAAATGCCGTAAACAACTACTAAAGACCTTTCAGAGGACCCACCTCAAATACATGCAACTCCACATGGAGGAACCATCCAAATTTAAGTTGGAGGAATGGATAAACGACTAACCTACAAGAGGTCCTTACTCAATTTTTAAATCAAAAGATGCCTCAAGAGGATACAGTTTAAAAATTCATGTAAAACCAAGAGCTATTCAACCAGAATACAGTACAAGCATTCCAGGATATCAAAACAACAATGTGAATGTTTGCATCGTCAATTCAAAGAATTGAGTCACACTTAGTGGGGAGAAATGGATGCTTCCAGCCCAACCTCTCCCTAATCCAAAGCCACAATGTGAAATTAGTGATTCGAACTCTTCAAATCAAATGGAGCAAGACAAGTCTATCACCACTTTTAGGAGTGAAAAGATAATTAAAAAATCTATTCTGATGAGGGATGAAAAGCCTAGAGACATGGAAGAATATGAGAATGAGATACCTAACATTTCCAAGAGGAAGAACCGAAAAAAGTGTGTGAGCCGATTGCACCATTCCCTCAATGGTTAATTGCACTAAAACCTCTATCTACTTCTTAAGATATTCTAGAGGTGCTTAAGCAAGTGAAGGTCAATATTCCTCTACTAGATGTTATTAAACAAATCCCTTCATATGCTAAATTTTTGAAAGATTAATGCACTACCAAAAGATGAAAAAATATTCAAAAGAAAATTTTTCTGACAGAAAAGGTGAGTGTCATCCTCAAGTAAGATGTGCCACAAAAATATAAAGATCATGGTAGTCCAAATATCACCTGTATAATCAGGAATCACTAAATTGAGCACGCACTTCTTGACTTAGGAGCGAGCATAAATTTGATTCCTTTCCCCATATATGAACAATTGGGTCTGGGTGAATTAAAACCCACTCGGACCACATTATAACTTGCAGATCATTTAGTTCATTTATCGAGAGGGATGATTGAGGATGTGTTGGTTCAAGTTGATAAATTCTACTATCCACTAGAGTTTATTGTCTTAATCAACCCATCGTAGACATGAACAATCAAATACTCGTCATTCTTGGCCACACATTCCATGCTACATTAAATGCAATCATTAATTGTGGGAATGGAATTATGAATTTATCTTTTGGAAATATGGCATTGGAGCTCAATACTTTTTCGACATGAGCAAACAGTTAGAGGATGTTGATGATATCCATGATATTTACTTGATAGATTCTTTCGTGGAAGATAGAGCACTTTTGACTCTATACTCTGACCCTCTGAAGACGTGCTTGACCCACTCCCCTAATTTAGATTATGGCATGATTAGGGAGATAGATGCCTTGCTTGATGCTACACCGATACTTAAAGTTAACCGGTGGAGGCCACAATTTGAGAATTTGCCCTAAACTAATGTAATGTCCCTACCGTCTAACCTCAAAGCACCAAAGCTTGACCTAAAACCTTTGCCCACTAATCTTAAATATGTCTACTTAGGTCAAGATGAGACATAACCGGTGGTGATTTCTTTCCATCTTGAGAAAGAACAGGAGAGTGTGATTATTTATACTCTCATTGAGAATAAAGAAGCTCTTGGATGGTCGATTACGGACCTCAAGGGAATTGACCTTGTAATTTGTACTCACCGTATTCATCTTGTTGAGAAGTTCGATTCGGAGGACATGTCCATACCTCTGATTGATCCTATGTATTAGGATTGACCTCCTAGTCTAATGGAGGTGTAGTTAGGTTTATTACTTTCATAGGATTTATGATTAGGTTAGTTTTTTGTCAATAAGTTTAGTCTTCATGCGAACCCATCTACATGTTGAGAACTTCAAAAAAGCTTCAATTCCCGTTCTTCATGTACTACATTTCCATCAGTTCTCCTTTCTTATCATTGTCTCATGTGCATTGCATGATTATCTCTTTTACATTGAGGACAATGAAGATTTTAGGTTGGGGGTGTGGATTAGGTAAACTAATCAGTGTTTTCTTAGCCTTTGACAACACCCTTCGTCTCTTGAGTGAAGGAGGATTAGTCTAAGGGCTATGCCTTGGGAGCAATGATGGTTTGACGTCCACATTGTAAGAATAATATTGGTTAAATGTCTGCATTATAACTCTCCCTAGGGCCCATTGATAGGACCATACTTGTTGTGCGTCGGCCATCTAGGCCAATTCTCATTGGAAGGATAGTTCATCACCATATAACAAGCTTAGTATAACTCCATGACTCATACCCATATACATCATATGTATGCTTGATATGCGTAGTGATTGATCGTAGCATATGTCATTGGGTAGGTTATTTATAGGACATATTGATTGGAGTTACTCATATGATAGCGCGGTACGCGTAGGATTTCTGCATGACTGAATGGTGTAACTCATGCATCTCATATATGTGTGACATGATCATTATATGCCCTGGCAAGATCGGGGCCATGGCCTCCATAGGCACATCGTGGATGGCTGAATTGGATACTGAAAATATTAGCTCTAGCACTGTGGGCACATAGGATGTCCTTGGGTGAAAATCTCAGAACCTTTTTAGTACCAGGAGATGCTTAAATGTTTAGACCAAGTGGATACATGAGTGCATGATTGCCGAATACTAGTAGGCCATGTCTCCCACTGTGTCGTAGTCAATTGGAAGGGGGTGTGACCTTATCTGCCTGAGTGAGGGGGGTATAAGCTAGGCTGAGTTTGACCAGCTCGCAAATGAGTCTGCTATCGATAAGCTGGGTAGGCATTGACAGACTACTGGTCAGGGGATAGGTGGTCTCTTCCACTCACTGGGCTGCACGGCTAGGGAGGCGGTAGTCAGTGTGGAGTGTATTTGACCCCTATGATATCCTAGAGGGAAATTATACTAATATATGTACTTGATGAGGACTGACATGCTTACATTGCATTTTGCATATGACATTTAGCTACATAGGCCTCGCATCGTATAGCCTTGGTATGTCCGATAACATTCATGCCTTGCATCGCATAGCCTTGGTACGGCTAATAGTATTCATGGACTTATCAACATTTTTACGAATTACTCTGATACTGCATACTTGACACTTTTCTTGTGCACACACTTACACACCACCCTTTAAGCTTTTGTAAGCTTATGCACAACTGTTGCATGCAGGTGTCGTTCGATCGCAGTAGCGCTGAGGCAGGAGCGCGCATCGGATTATTTTGGAGCCTCTTGATACCTTGCATTTCCCTTTCTGTATTGTACTTAAAGTTTTTAATATAGTGGATACGTGGTGATGTTATTTTGTGACTTGGTCATGCTCTATAAAAAACATTCATACCGAAAATCCTCCATGTAGGATCCCAGGATTGGAATTTAGTAAATGAGTACCGGGAACCGAGAATGGGGCACTACGGAGGCTGTCGGTGTCGGATTCGGCGATCAAGAATTTTGTGAGCCCATTTTTCAAGTTTAGGGCATGAAATTTTTTTTATTTTTTAGTATGATGATTATTGAAAGATGTTGAAAATCGAGTCTAGAGAATTTTATCCACCTTAAAAGACGAAAAGAACCAGTTAAAAAATAGTGAGATGACAAAAAGGTCATATATGGTGAAAAGAGTAAAAAAGCTTGAAAAAGAATGAAAAATCTGAAAAGATGAAAAAATTGAATGAATACAAATGATCGTCGATATAAAATTAAAAACTGAAAGAAGATGAAAAGGGGATAAGTTCGAAATCAGTACTTAAATTTTCAACCAATCTTGAATTTCAAAACGATAGTATTTTTATGGTAAGTAAGTTGATTTGCACTGAGCACAATGGAAAACTTTGTATATGAACTTATGCTCTTAGTTAAATGATAAAGAACCTACTTGATTGATTGCTTATGTGATTCAGCTCTAGGTTTTCAAAATCTCACTTTTCTCGCCTTCATTCTACTCATTCATACTTGATTGCACAAAAGATTATTTTCTGAGGATTGAAGATTATTTCATGCATGTTTTGCTTAAGACTAGCAAAATTCTAGTTGGGGAGTGTGTTGAGTGTCAAATAATGCATATTTTTTCCCATTTATATCTTAGTTTTATGAACATGATACTTCTTAATGTTATATTTTATGCATGTTTATGTTGCAAGGTGAATCAGAGAGCTTAGATTGAAAAGAATACTAAAAGCATGAATTTAGTGCATAAGAATCAATAAGGTAAAGGAGGGAACTTAGGAGACTAAGAATGGAGAATTCTTATGCCAAAGATCCAAGGAAACCAAGTACAAAGGATAGAAAAAAGATTGGCAAGATCATAAGTTAAGAGAAAAAAATAGGACAGTTCAGTCTCATCTAAGCCAACTTTGGTGCCACCGAAAGTGCATAAAACAGTCTAGCAAGAAAACAGCTTAATTTGGTGCCACCTAAGCCAATTTTAGTGCCACCTAAGTACTTTACACATTCAATTTCAGATGTAATAAATTTCAGATACAATTTCGGTGCCACCAAACCAACTTCGGTGCCACCAAAATTGCACAGAATCGTAACGCGAGGCCGATGCGGATTGCGTAATTTTAGGCAGTTTGCAGAAATTCCAAGTCGGTGTGAAAGGTGGAGCTTCACAACTATAAATATGAGTCCTTAAAATATTCTTATGTATCTTCTAGGGTTCAAGGAGTGGAGCAAAAGGGTGGAACCGCCGTCCAAGAGCTTTCTTCTTCATTCTTTAGTCTATTTTATACTTTGTTTAAGAGACTTTAGTTCAATCATGTCTATGGTTGGCTAAACCTCTTAGCTAGGGCTAAGAGGTGTAGCTTGTAGCATGATCGGGATGTTTACTTTTCTTTAATTCATATTTATATTTGAACTTCATTGAATTCTAGTTGATTCTAAAGAATATTTTTAGTTTTTTATGGTTTGTTGTGACTCAAATTACAATAGATCTGCAATACCTTTAAATACCTTAATTTCTATTTGAGATTGTGGATTTGATAAATCCGGTTGTTTATCATCATCTCCTGGGCATGGTTGGGTGATGGAATCCCTTCCAATTCACCATAATTCTTCTCCATTGAGGCTAGATCAATGAGAAGTTCAAAGATTTGACCATCTCTTCTTCCAAATAAATAGGATAGGACTAATTCTATTTGGATCTCTTGAATTAAGCAAGGTAGCATTTCAATTGCTACAAGTGGATCCTTGGCACCCTAGTTCTCACTTTTAATTGATACTTCACTCATTACTCAAAATTACTCATTTAAATTCAGATTTCTGTTTTAGTTATTCATCTTGCTCTAGTTCTAGTTAAATTCAAAAGATATACAAGTTTAGTTCCTGTGGATTCGACATCGGTCTCACTAAGATTATTACTACATCACGACCTTACACTTGGGGTTGTGAATAATTTAGATTTAGATCTTCTTCTAGTTCTTGTTCTAATTATTTTCAAAATATGTACAAGTTTAGATCCTGTGGATTCGACCTCGGTCTCACCGAGTTATTACTACATTGCAACCCTACACTTGGGGTTGTGAACAAGTATGGTTTCTGAGCATGAGATTAGACACAATGGTCATTGACCAAGGAGAGTCGTGATCCATGGATCTCAACACCTATATATATTCCATGACATTACAGATACATAGGACATATATGTGGACTTTCTATCATGAGATGTATGGTCATCTTGTAAGAGGGATCTGACTTGGGTCAGTATGGACAATCCACACCATCAGGGATCTGACATGGTGTCGAAGTGCCTTTACCCTTAACCTACACAGGAGTGTGAGTGTACCATGGATATAAGATACAGGGTTGGACCTTTGGGACACTTATATTGGTAGGATCGAGTTCAAGTCACTGATCTGAGGGCCCATTGTCCTGAATTAGGTGGTGATTATGATCATAACTTGATGTTCCATTAAATTAATTAATTCTTAGACCTAAGAATGTGTAAGGTCACGACCTTAACTTATAGACTTTGTCCGTTCATACGAGGCTTTCTAAAACTATTAAAATTAGACATGGTTCGGTACTTTTATTAGGAATCATTGATTCTTACATGGGCTAACAAGGGATCTTATGGACTAAATTATGGCTAGATCTTTTAGATTAGGAAATCACCAAATGTAATTGGGTACTGCCATTAGGAACCATTGATTCTTGCAAGAGCTAACAAGGGATCCATTAGGTTTTACCTAGGGCCTAAATTATAGTTAAATCTATTAAATTAGAAAGTTATCCAGTGATTTTTTCATTGTGCCCAATATTCTAATTATTTTAATAAGCTTTTCAAATATTTTTAACCATTGAATTTTTTTTAATCGTTAAGATGGCTTTAATCACACTTAATGATGATTTGATGGTCTAGATCATGTGGCCAACCACTTGATCAGTATGAATTATAGATCTTTAATTGATGAGATGAATCGATGCACTTCCCACACAACAGGTTGTAAAGTTGTGTGTAGGGTGCCAGAGTACCATATTTGAAATTCTCCTGAAACATTAGCCTTTTCTCTATATATTAAATCCTATCTTAGAGAAGATATGCTTCTGACACCCTCCCCCTTAGGTGAGAGAGATAAAGAAGGTAAGGGGTTTTGCATCTTCATTCTTCATCCCATATCATCTCCATTTTTATGCAATGCACTTTTGTGGAAGGTTGTAGAATTCATTGGCACCTACTAGAGAAAAAATTCTTAGGCTATCTAGATCTCTCCAATATTGGGATATATTAAGGAGAGACCTTCTAAGTTGAAGGACCCTCATCAACATCAGATCAACATATAAAGTTAGATTTCAAATATGATCTAACCTTCTTAAGATAGATTTTATGTTGTAAAAATTATATTTGATCGTACTTAAGAGGTCTTAGGTTGGGATTTTATTTTTGTATTAAGATAAAATTGTATTCTACTATGCATCTTCGATAAATCACATCATAGTCTTCATTGGTTAGATTGTTGTTTAAAAATGCATTCTTCATATCCAATTGAAATAAGGGCCAAGACATATTTTCCGCTAAGGAAATAACTATACGGACGGAGTTAAGTTTCACCACAGAAGAATGAATCAAAATAATCAACTCCATACGTCTGCATGTAACCCTTAGTAACAACCAAGCCTTATATTTGTTAATAGAACCATCAAAAAGAAATTTGATGGTATAAATCTATCAGCATTTAACAATTTACTTATCCTTAGGTAGAGGAACTAACTTATATGTATTATTTTTCTTAAGAGCATGTATGTATTTTAATATAACATGTTTCCAGTCAAGACTACTCATAACTTCCTTCAAACTATGCATAATAAATGAGGAAGATACAATTGACTTAAAGGAAAGTGAAAGATACTGGAATGAAACAAAATTACTAATGAGATGTTAATAAAGGTAAAAACGATTTGTAAGTGCTATAATGATTAAAGCATACTTTAGTCGTCAAATATTATTTAGTCAAAACAACTTGTCAAGTGATCTTAAAGTTTGGTTTAACACCAAAGTTCAAGCTCAAGATCTAGTAGAAGATTAAGCTTAAGATCAACTAATGTTCTAGTAAAAGATCAAGCTCGAAAGATAAGATGAGTCAAGATCATCTAATGTTCTAGTAGAAGACGAAGCTCAAATGACAAGATGAAGTCAAGATCAATTGATGTTCTAAGTAGAAGATCAAGCTCCATAGAAAAGTTCAAGTCTTTAATCAAGTTAAAGACAAAGAAGTTTAGTCATTTTAGGTATTACAAACCCTAGAATGACCTTAGGATTAGGTTCTTTCAAAAATTATTTAATTTGGGTTTTTATTCTTGTATTTACTTTGAATTCAACCAACCTAAGGTTTGGTTTGACTAGTCTAAGTTTTCTCGGCCAGTCTTAGTAGAAATCGAAGTAAAACTGTTTTTCTATTGCAAATTCGACCTGTCAAATGGTCTGTTTGACTAGTCGAAGGAGGTTCTTCGACTAGCTCTAGGGTTTTCATCATGAAGTCTAGTAACTAAATTGGTTCAGATTTTAGCATCTTCGACTAGTTGAACAGAACTCTTCGACTAGTTGAACTAGGCCTTCGACCAGTCAAAGATTGGATAAATCTTATCTCGCTCAAATCTGAAAATCCATTGAACAGAATCTGGTGCTCGGGCTAGTCGAAGATTCAACTTCTTTGCCTATAAATTGAGGTTCTTTCTCAATTTGAAATATTAATTATTATCATTAAATTCTTCTGCAAGAGAGAGAGAGAGAGAGAGAGAGAGAGAGAGAGAGAGAGAGAGAGAGAGAGAGAGAGAGAAGCTCCAATTTTTCACAAGCTATTAAATGGTATTTATAAATTATTTTTATAGCTTTTGTTTAGTTTCCTTAATCTTAGACTCTGTCATTCTGATTCTAAAGAGAGTGAATACTCTTCTTTCTTTGAGATTTAAGAGAATTAACTTAAGTAGCCATTGGTTTAAACTTAATTGAAATCAATAGAACCTTGGACCTTTTTTATATGACTGAACATTGAACATTCGACATTCAAGAAAAGCAATTCTTCAGCTACAACTTCTTCTACGATGAAGATAAGTATGTCTTCAATTCTTATTTTGGTTTTTCTAAGATAGTCAGAAAATCTTAGTGTAGGTTTTGTTTGAGATAGCCTGAAAATCTCAGTAAGGGTTTTTGTTTGTGATAGCACAGTAAAATCACAAGTGTATCAGGTTTTAAGGTAACCCTGAGAAAACCTTATTCATAGTGAAAGCCAAGATTACATAGAGAGTATTTTTGGGAGTGGATTAGGTGTGACTCTTTTAGAATAGTTGTTGGCACACCGAACCACTATAATTCTCTGTGTTTGTGGTGAATACTTTTATCTTTTATATGGTGAATGGTTGTATTTACATTTCAGTTGAAGTGGTGAATGATTGTAATATTTAATTTTATTTACTCTTACAAAGTTTAGAATTTTGATTTTAAAAGTATTAGTGAAATAAGGTTATTCTGCTTAAACTTTTTATGTGAAGGTTGTCCTACGAATCAATTGAAATCAACATTTCAATACTTAGGCAATTGAGATCTCTGATTTTTTATTATTCGGCACTTTATTCAATTATTTAGCATAGTTTTGTTCAACCCCCCCCCCCCCCCCCCCCCCCCCCCCCCCCCCCCCTCTTCTCTAGGACTTCTTAAGCTCTCCTTTTCACAATTAATAGAAATGACTAAGGATTTAGGAATCCACTTATAGTAATCATAATTTATAATTTATTGATTGATCTTTTATAACCCAACTAAAACTGAATTTTAATTCATTTTAATCGAAAGATTAAACTGTTAAACCAATAGACTTTGTCCATTTTTACGAGGCTACTTAGAGCCATTAAATTAGATGCGGTTGGGTATTTCCATTAGGAACCATTAATTCTTACAGGGCTAACAAGGGATCCACTAAGTTTTACCTAGGGACTAAATTATGGCTTGATCTATTAGATTGAGAAATCACCAAATATGGTTGGGTACTTCCATTAGGAATAATTGATTCTTGTATGGGCCAACAAGGGATCTAGTAGGTTTTAGATAACAATTAAATTAAGGGATCTAGTAGGTTTTAGATAACAATTAAATTATGGATAGATCTATTAGATTAGGAAGTTATCAAGTGGTTTTTTCATTATGCCTAATACTCTAGATGTTTTAATAAGTTTTTCAAATATTTTTAACCATTGGAGTTTTATTTTAAGTGTTAAAATTATTTTAATAACACTTAATGATGATTTGATAGTCTAAATCATGTGGTCCACCACTTGATCAGCATGGGATATGTAGAGGTGTACACGAGTCAAGTCGATTCAAGTTTATGCCAAGCTCGACTCGGCTCAGCCACTAGTTGACCCCAACTCGAACTCGGCTTAGCTCGGTCCTCCTGACTGATCAGCTCGGCTTGGTTCGGTTAGCAGCCCAGGCCAGTTCGAGCCAAGATCGAGTCGAGTTCACCTGTGCAGCATTTTCACAAACACATGGACTGCACATTCAAATTCTTAATGTATGTAAAATAGCATCAGTGGTTTTATAGGTATTTCATCAAACACCTTGTAGGAAACGTCAAAATCCAGAAATAAAAGGGTATTTCTATCATATACATTCCTTCCTAGCACTAGCTGACACTTCATCAATATCAAAGTAATCGAGCAACCAAATTGGTTTGATCTGAGTTCAATTCAAGTCGAGTCGAGCTCGGCCAAGCTCGAACTCGGTTTAAAATTTTTTTGAGCTCAAAAAATCAACTCAACTTAGATTGAACTCAGTTTTAAACCGAGTTGAATTGAGCTTTTTCAAGTTGAGTCAAGTGAGCTAACTGAGCTAACTCGGTTCGTGTATAACCCTAAGGATATGGATCTTTGATAGATGAGACGAATCGATACACTTCTCTTATAGCAAGTTACAAAGTTGCATAGGGTACTAGAGTACCATAGTTGAAATTCTCCTAAAACCTTAGCTTTCTCCCAATACATGAGATCGTATCCCACAGGAGATCTTTTCAAGATAGATTTTATGTTGTAACCATATGGATGAAGTATGAAACAAAAGAATATCTCAAAATAATCCACTCCATACGTCTACGTGTAACCCTTGGTAACAACCGAGACTTATATTTGTTAATAGAACTATCAAAAAGGAATTTGATGGTATAAATCCATCGGCATCTAACAATTTATTTACCCTTAAGTAGATGAACTAATTTACATGTATTGTTTTTCTCAAGAGCTTGCATTTATTTTATCATGGCCTCTTTCGAGTCAAGATTACTTATAGCTTCTTTTGAATTATGTAGAATAAATGAGGAAGATATAGAAGGTACAATTGACCTAAAAAAAAGTGAAAAATATTGGAATGAAGCAAAATTACTAATGTGATATTAGTGCATGAATGAGAAAGTTTATGCAAAGTACTAAGAAGATCATTAGGAGAGGGAGAGATAGTACTTAAACCACCAATGGAAGTATATGGAATAATGATAGGCAGATCAATGAAATATTTCTTTCAGCACTAATATATAAGTAGAGGCTTAGAGGGGCTAGAAGAAATGTGTGAATCATTAGGACAGGGGCTAAGAAGAGGTGTATAGTTATATGGCAGATGCTCCCCATAACTGGTAAAATGATTGTGTTATGATTTTCGTTCATTAGAGAAGTAAGGGATATCTTCAAAGAAGGTAACATCAATTAATATATCTCTTATAGGTCAGAAGTTTAGAACATTTATACCCTTTCAGAGATCGAGGGTAACCTAAGAAGATGCACTTATAGCCCAAGGACTTAACTTGTTGTTACTACCATAAAGAATATGAATAAAACAAGTACACCTGAAGACTTAAGAGGTAAGGGAAAAGGTTTGTAATGTAAACGTAATATTTCAAATAAGAACTTATATGATTAATAAGAAAAGTAGTAGTGAGTAAAGTAGCATTCCAAAAGTATTTAGAAATGTTCATAATAAGAGCATGTGTGACTTCAAGAAGATGATAATTATATAAATCTTTGTTAAAGTGAAAAGTTAATATTTTAAGTAGTCCTTCGGACTATCGTATGTTCTCTCATATGGCTTATTAAATATAAATTAGAGAGGGTGTGATTTTTTTCTAATCTCTCACTTAACCCTAAATTACAATATTAATATTGCGGAATAATGGATCATTTATGCATCAATAATGGAGATTACTCAAATGTAAGCTTGAACACATACCTAATTGGGGAGACATTCTTGATGTCGCCTAGAGAAGATGCTCGATATTTAACTCCTTACACACTACTAAAAACCTCTAAATGAGATTAGGGTTTTAGTGTGTAGGTGAGGTGACTAAGACTTATATTTATAAAGGGGGGGTGGGGGTTGGAGTAGCTTATCCTTCACACTTATCCCCTTCTGAAGTCTCTACATCGTGAGATTCCATATCTGTCTGAATTACCATGTATAAGGACCACAATCAAAGACCACTACCCTAAGCCTGTTTGTATTCATCAAAATCGTAGTGGGGTCCACTAGTATATTTAATCTAAATAATTTAATATTTGTATCAAAACCAATGATCATTCTTCTTCTCAACAATACCAATTTGTTGAGGTATATGTGGATATGAAGTTTAAGATATGATATCATGGTTTTATAAAAAAAATATGACCCATAAGGTAGTGGAAACAGCCAAATTATGTACATGTATGCTATGAAGCCTATAAGATCGGGAGCCCAATGCATTATTTATGTGTGTGCCATGAAGCCCATTGGGTCGAGGAGCCCATCATGTTGTGTATATGTGTCGTGGAACAAACAAGATGGTGGAGTCCACTGTGTATGAGTGCACATGCAGGTCTTAATCTGGTCGGTTGTGCGGTGTGAAGCCCACCAAATTATTTATGTATTAGCCCTAAATAGCTAGTCATGTGAGGTTTCAAGACCTAGTGTTGGGAAGTAGGATCCACTGTGACGCTATAAACAAGGGCTCTCTAGTTGGATAGTTGGGCCCACCATGAGTGAGTGAATGTACGACACACCGCTGGAGTAATAGGGTACACCTTGTGGTTTACATGAGGCCCATTGCGTGAGGTCAGCTAGTCAGAAGCAAGATACTTATAATACTTATTACGATTTTCCATTTAATCACAAGAACAACACATAAGTTAGTGGCTTGACCTTGTGATTGTTAAGACTAAGATAGTTTACTTGAGCATGCAATAACTAAAGGCTAAATGGGTCTGCTTGAACTTGGTCGACAACGCTTATAAATAATGCTTGTAAATGTAGGGAAACAAACTTATTTGACTTATGAGATGCACCCTAAAAGGTGTGCATATGAACTAATGTTCAAGTACACTCTTAATGTAATATTAAACTAAAGAAATGCGCACTATTAATATGCACATGAAGACTAATGTTCGAGTATACCAATGTCACTCGTATACAAATAGCCTCATTAGGGTACTCTAGTGTAATCCTTATATAAACCACAAATTGACCCTTATGTTAAAAAGATCTAGAGTGGTGTAATGACTTCTAGAAGAGAAATGAAGTATACTGATATGGATATTCATAGAATTTTGAATTATGATATTATGAGTTATGAGTGGACTTATATTATAGACTCAAAATATATTGTATGTTGACTTTGATAAATGTTGGTTTTAGTACGATATACAGATTTTCCATATAATGAATGTATTTTAACTATTACATCGTGATGATCCATACACATGTATTATGTTACTGTTAAGGGTAGTAGACTCATTGAGTTAGGCTTTTGGACCTTATGATAGGTCATCTTCATTTTAATCCCATCACTTTTGACCTTCTACGGCAGGCTGGGTGTGTGAGTATAGAGTTAACCAATTGACAAGGTCTGGTAGCAGTGAGACCGATGGGCCAGGTAGGTGAGTACATAGGTACTCCACTAATGAGGTCGGGTAGCGGTAGTACCGTCAGGACGAGTGGGCGAGTACAAAAGTACCCCACTATGAGGTCAGGTACTATTAGTATTATCGAGCCAAGTGAGTAAGAACAGAGGTAGCGGTGAGACCGATGGGCCAGGTAGGTGAGTACATAAGTACTCCACTAATGAGGTCGGGTAGTGGCAGTACCATCAGGCCGAGTGGGTGAGTACAAAAGTACCCCACTACCGAGGTCAAGTACTATTAGTATTATCGAGCCAAGTGAGTAAGTACAGAGGTACCCCACTTTCAAGGTTAGGTACTATGGATACCATCAGTCCGAGTTGATGAATATAGAGGTATCTCACTACCGAGGTCAGGTATTGTAACGTCCCAGATTTTTACTAACTTGGAAATTGGATGTCTTTGCATATTATCTTCGATTTCTTAATTTGAGTGCATGTCTGTGTATAAATTTGCACATGTTTGGGACCAAAATGAGTGATTTTGGGTCCACTAAAATTGCCTGATCGAGTGAAATGGTGAATTTTAGGGAACCCTGACAGAACTCGATGGTGCCACCGTGAGGAGCATGATGTCATCGTGAAAAATGAGTATTTATAGGTAGTGGTCGATGGTTCCACCAACACCATCTAGACAATAATCGATGGCAACACCGTCAGATCCATAGTGCCACCATTAGATCTAGGGTGCCACCTGAAAGTGCACCTAACTAGTGCCCTGGTTTGTCAATTATGGTGTAAGTTGAGTCAGTCGGACAACAGCACCTAACAGGAAGATCAAGTCAAGTGTTTGCCTCAACTGGATGTGTGGAAGCTTGCCATAGGTAAATCATAGCCTCACATCCCATGTCCCAAAACACCAGGTGATTAAAACCCTTAAAAATAAGTAAAACATCTTAGGGTTTTAGGTTAAGAAAACTTTTTACTAAACAGGAAAATCCTTAAGCTTTTCTTACCCTGTCGATTATATCGATTCCCTTTTTGATATGATCGACCTGCTTTGTCGATGTCCTCGGCATATCAATCGATACAATCGAGTAAGGACATAAAACGTCCAGCAATCAAAACATTCATCTGGACGATTTATCGATATATCGACGGTTCAGTCGATATCATCGATATTCGAATATCGATCCTATCGGAAGATGATCGATAATATCGACAAACAGTTTTCTGACGCCTCTGTTTTTCTAAAGAAAACTTCTATGTGCTTCGATATATCGTTGACTATCCGATTCAATCTGAACTCAAATACCGATCATATCGGAAGTCAGTTGATCATATCGATAGTGGGCGCATGTTTCTTTCAACATTAATTTTAGGTTATTTTTAATGTTGATCGGGGGGCCAGTCGATAAATCGATATTCATATCTCGATCATATCGAGACCTGGTCGATTGGACGAACCGGACACAAATCATCCAGCAAGCTTATAGGTAAATCTATACGATTTATCGATCCTATCGACACGGTCTTCGATATCATCGATATAAAAATTTCGATGACATCGACTGTTCCCCAATCATATCTATAGAGCCTGAAATTCTTCAAGGCTTCTCTCTCTTATTTTCACCTGTTGATAGTTTGATCCATCCCTCGATGGAATCAGAGTTCGAAATCCGATAACATCGATGTGTGTACCGATCCCATCGACCAGTTGGCGAAAGGTTTCCAAAAGTAAAATCACATTTGAGTTTGTATCATCAAGAGGTTAGTTGATACAATCGAGAGTATACGCTTGATCATATCGACCCTTTCTCGATGATATCGAACTCTGTCATAAATGTGATCGTTTTATATCCGTTGGAACCTTTTGCCTATATATAGAGAGGTTAGTCTATATTGCTGATAGAGAAAGAAGAGAGTGCTTCTGAGTGTTTTAAACTTCATATCATTTATCTTAAGCCCTTTCTCTCAGGGAGTTCATCCTCCAATCCACTCTCATCATTGATATTCAATAGAGTGGATTGGAGAATGAACTTTCGCATTCAAGGATCCTTCAGCTACTACCTTAATGGTAAATCATTAAGCTGGGATGCCTTGAATGCATAGATGATTGGAACCACTCTATCTTCCTTATAGGAAAATCTTTAGAGAGTGGAATTCCATCATAACCTTGACCCAACCTAAAGCCTATCATAGGTACATCTTTGTGTTGCGGATCAAGGGAGCTAAAGACTCTTCATCAACAAGAAGGAGATCTTCATCACTGTGATAAAAGGGACTTATCTGTAAGTACTTAGAGTTTAGAGGACATTTATGATCATTCCTTTTTAGGATTGGGTCGTAGGTGTTGCTCACCATTTGAAGTCCTCAAAGGAGGCCTCCGAAGGGAGTGTACGTGTGGGGTGCGTTGTGTGGACCCTTGCTTTGTGGAGAGCATAAATATCTGGGTGCGTTGTGTGGACCCTTGCTCTGTGTGGGCATAAATATCTGGGTGCGTTGTGTGGACCCTTGCTCTGTGTGGGCATAAACATCTGGGTACGTTGTGTGGACCCTTGCTCTGTGTGGGCATAAACATCTGGTTAGACGTGCGCCAGCAAAACTTTTGGGTTTGAGGTGAACCGAGTGAAAACCTCTGTAAAGGTTGAAGGTGAACCTGATTTAAAACCATAGGTTTGAGGTGAACCATGGGAAACCTCCTTAGTGAAATCCGGTCACTCAAGGGTTGAGTGTGAAAGCCGGTAGTGGAGTAGATAAGTAGTCAAACCACTATAAAATGACTGTGTTTGAGATTGGTATTGTTTTTCATTTATGTGATTTCCTTGCATGTCTTTATATCTAATCATCTGAATTCACATCTTATACACACACACAATCATATCCATCACAATCTTATCTATAAATTGCTTGTCTTTTAATAGTTTGTGATTGGATCCTCTACCAGGCTTGGAAGCCAGTAGAGTTAATTTTAATTAATCCCAATCTAAACTCTGTGATAGGATTAGTGTGATAAGAATTTTTAAATAATTCATAAAAACTTTAAAAAGTCCTATTCTCCCCCCTCTAGGACATATTGGCATATTCCTACTTCAACTCAAGCAGTGTCCACCGCTATTTCAATTGGTATCAGAGTGGGTCTCTCTTTAAGGGCTTCACCGCCTAGAGAGTGATCTTGACTAATGTAGAAATATGGCCGAAGGAGAGGGCTCATCTGTCACTAGACCTCCAGTATTTGATGGTTCAAATTATGCTTACTGGAAGGCTAGAATGCATTACTTCCTGAGATCTTTAGATTATGAAGTTTGGGATGTAGTTGAAAAAGGATATATGGTACCATTTGAATAAATTGTACTTGAAAATGTAACCACAATCACTAAACCCAAACCTAATGAAAAGTGGACGGTGTTTGACAAAGAACAGTGAAATACTGAAGCAAAAGCTATGAACGCCATCTACTGTGCTGTGTCCCAAGATATTTTTAATTAGATAAGTATGTGTGGGACCTCTAAAGAAGCATGAGACTTATTGAAAACAACCCATGAAGGCACAAGAATTGTGAAGAGATCTAAATTACAACTCTTAACTTCACAGTTTAAAAATCTCAGGATGGAAGAGCATGAGACATTTATGGAGTTTTTCACCAAATTGAACATCATTTGTAACTCCATGGGTGGATTGGGAGAGAAGGTTCCGGTATCAAAAATATGCAGGAAAATCTTAAGATCCTTATCGGAACGGTTCAATCCCAAGGTAACAATAATTAAGGAGTGTAAAAATATTGATGAGATGAAAGTAGAAGAACTAGTAGGTTCCCTACAAACTTTTGAACTACACTTCACTCAACCCCAAAAATCCAAAAACAGTCTTAAAGAATTCTAAGAATCAAAACATGAGGACAGTAAAAGTGAAAAAGAAGATGAAGATGAGGAAGTGGCTCTACTTGCACAAAGATTCATAAGATTCTTTCAGAGGAATCTTGGCCGCCCCTCTAAAGGTAGAAAGGTAGATGACAAACCTCCTACAGGCAAATTTGGGAAAAGAAACAAAGAACCACAATGTTATGCCTGTCATGAGTATGGTCACCTATCTACCGAAAGCCCAAACAGAAAAAGTAAGGGCAAGACGATGGCTGGTACATGGGATGATACGGAGGAGTCAAACTCAGAAACGTGTGACTCAGAGAGTGATGGTGGCAAAAAATCCTTGAAAATTCTTATGGCTTCCACATCTCTAATCATTCCCATGGAATCTGAAAGAAATGAAGAACAACAAGCCACTGAATCATTTTCATCTGACAATGAGAAAATTGCAGAAGAAGAAGATAAAAATCAAAATGAACTTCAAGACGCTTACAACCAACTTTACATCCATAGCGTCAATATTGTCAAGAGACTTGGAATAGTCGAAAACAAAAAGGAATTGCTGCAAATAAATCTGGATAAAGCTTCAAATATCAATACTCATCTAATTACTGATTTGCAGCAATGTCACTCAGATAATGATAGACTTAAAAGAACTAACAACTTTTTAAAATCTGAGTCAGAAAAATTAAAGAAACAAGTTAAAGCTCTAAATGAGGAACACCTGATTCTTCAGAATAAAAATTATACACTTCAAAATGATTTAGAAGAATCTAGAAAAATTGCCAAAACAAACTGTAAATTTTCCCAGAGTGGTGAGAAATTAGAAAAACTGTTAGGAATGGGAAAATATGGAGAGGACAAAAAGGGATTAGGTTATAGAAAGGCTAGAACAAAAACTAAATATAATGCATAACCATTTGAAAAATCTGTTGCATCCAGTAGTAACACCAAACCTATCCCAGCTCATTACAAAAATGAGGAGTCAGTTTATGAGCTAAACAAAAGAAGTATACAATCATCACCACTTAAGATGGTTGACAGGATGAAGGAGCAGTTAAGTCATGTGGACAAATCAGATAAGAAGAACAAATCTACCACAAGTAAAACTCCTGCCACAAAGTGGGTGATTAAGGAAAAGACAAATTGCCTTGTTACTCAATCAGATCATTTATCAGGCAATGTGGCTAAATGGTACCTGGACAGTGGTTGCTCAAGACATGTCACAGGTGACAAGTCTCTCCTTTCAAACTATAAGGATCTGCACAAAGGGGTAGTTACCTATGGAGATGGAACCACTGCTGAAGTAATTGGACAGGGAATTATAGAAGGAATTAATCTATTTAAGAATGAGAATACTTTTTGCATAAAAGGATTGACACATAACCTACTAAGCATCTCTCAAATCTGCGATAATGGGCACGTGGTAAATTTCAACAAAGAAGAATGCGAGATTCTAGATCAATCAGGAAAATCAATTATGAAAGGTCTTCGCACAAATAACCACTGCTACATTATTGTAGGAAAAGGAAGGAGTGATATTGAGAAACACTGAGAGTGAAGAAATTGGTCTAGGGTATGCATCAAAATCTGGATATCTGTTGAAATGATGCAATTTTGCTGAGCTTTCAATGAAATAATCTGAGGCATCTCACCTCACCTTTACACATAAATATTCAAATGTTTATACTTTTTAATATACAGAAGATATACGAAATTTTGCTAATACTCTCTGCTAGGAACTTCAATAAGATACTGTTCTGTATATGAACAATCACTAGACTGAAGAAAAGCTCGAAAAGATCCACCTTTGATATGAGTGTCGATTGACCACTTGAGAATGTCGATCACATCGACTGAGAATCGATAGAATTGACGACTCTCTGGGTAGTTGAAACGTTGGGACGGTTGTTCTTCCCTAGAGCTTGAAATTAAAAATTAAAATTTGGAATCAGAGAATATGATCAAAGGGATAGATTGTAGTTGCTTGGGGAGAATCAAAAGATCAAAAGGAAAGCCGCATCTGTTGCTCTCAGACCTGGACATTTCATCTCCCCAAGATGGAAAAAGAGAAAGGATTGTTTCATCCACAACATGCATCAACTGAAAAGAAGAAAGGTAAGCATGATGCAACCACTTCTTCTCCTTTATTCAAATTAAACCTTATGGCGGAGCGAATGGTTCACAAAAAGAGCATTGAACCCTTCAGAATCATTGATCTTCTAAAACAGATTGGTTGGGAAAATGTTGTAAATCTTAGTGGAACGTTTCAACATAATCTGGTACATCAGCTTATTAGCTTAATCTTCAATGTTGATAACAATCCTCCAATCATCTCAGTTGCGGTCGTCAATCGAGTCGAATACATCACACCCAAACTGATAAGTAGGCTGGTTGACATCGAATTCACTGGAATATCTGTAACTGATCGCAACATGAATGGTCTGGTGTATGGGGGGAAGTTACTCGTGCTTTGTGTAATGGTGCCACAATTTCCAGGAATGTTAAAAATATTCTCCACATCAAGTACCTTGATCCAACTTATAGGATTCTTCACAACATTTTCAGCACTAATGTCTATCCCTGTGAAATCTCCGGCAATAAACTCTCACCATACATTCTTAACATTTTGTATGACATTCATCTGAGAATTCCAATATGCCTACCCACTCTTATTGTACAACAGCTGATCCGTGTGCTTACAGAAGCATCCATCACTACACTACCATATCCATGTCTTCCATCTAAGCTTTCACGTCAATTTGGACTACCATCGACTTATGATCTTCCTCATCCTTGTGCGTGGTTCAATTTTGAAGACATACATAAACTAAACATCTTTGAAAATGTATTTTGTGGTGGAAGAATTGGTTCATTTCCTGGCAGTAGCAGACTGGTGCACAATTCTGACTCCGTTAAAATCATTCCAGATATCCCTGTGCGAGACAACATACAAGATCTTCTAGATGAACAAGCTCACATTTTAGAAAAACTAAATGATTGCGAAGCCTATCTTTTTGAAGCTCGACAACGACTGATGATCCTGCAATGCGCAACTAAACGAGTTTTGACACGTCTACCTGCTCCATAAGCGTGCTCAGGATACACATCCATCACATCCGTGAAGGCCTCTTGAAATGCTCCGGGCCTAAAAATCTTTTGAATGCCTGAGATCACATTTGTGGGCGTGATAAATTACAGACTTGCCAAGGTTATTTTTGGTTTGAATATACCCCGTGCGGGTTGTTGTTTTGAAGAAATTCTTTTTAGAATTTAAAAATGTCATAGTTATGGTACGGATTGCTTGTGATAGATTCTTATTGGCTGTTTTACTCTATCTTATCTCAATGCATCCATAGTTTTTGAATGGCATGTGCTGTTTCACTTATATATCTTTACTTCCATTTTGGTTTATCTGGTGCATTATTGCAATGCATGAGACTTTATCTGATGCATGATTCACACTAGTTTACTTCTAATGCATCTCTATCTGGTTCTCCCATATGCTTAAATTCTTCAGTCAATATCACTTGTTGTATCTTTGTCAATGATTGACAAAAAGGGAGAGAAAAATTACAAACACTCCCTGTGGAAAATTGGATATTTGTGCTCTTATATGTTGCAGGTGTTAGGGGGAGCAGCCGCAACAAGAAAGGGGGAGTCTTTGAAGAAAGGAAAAGAAATTACTGGGTATGTACATGGGTGATTAGAATTTGTAAAATTGTGTTAATACATGTACACACAATTTAGGATGTATCTATCTAGATAATTTCTTAGGGTGTTTGGAGTATTTTGTCATGTAATTGAAAAAGGGGGAGATTGAAAGTGCACCTAACTAGTGCCCTGGTTTGTCAATTACGGTGTAAGTTGAGTCAGTCGGACAATAACACCTAACAGGAAGATCAAGTCAAGTGTCTGCCTCAACTGGATGTGTGGAAGCTCGCCATAGGTAAATCATAGCCTCACATCCCATGTCCCAAAATACCAGGTGATTAAAACCCTTAAAAATAAGTAAAACATCTTAGGGTTTTAGGTTAAGAAAAATTTTGACCAAACAGGAAAATCCTTAAGTTTTTCTTACCCTGTCGATTATATCGATTCCCTTTTTGATATGATCGACCTGCTCTGTCGATGTCCTCGGCATATCAATCGATACAATTGAGTGAGGACATAAAACGTCTAGCAATCAAAACATTCATCTGGACGATTTATCGATATATCAACGGTTCAGTCGATATCATCGATATTCGAATATCGATCCTATCGGAAGAGGATCGATAATATCGACAGACAGTTTTTCGGTGCCTCTGTTTTTCTAAAGAAAACTTCTATGTGCTTTGATATATTATTGACTGTCCGATTCAATTTGAACTCCAATACCGATCATATCGAAAGTCAGTCGATCATATCGATAGTGGGCGCATGTTTCTTCCAGTATTAATTTTAGGTTATTTTTAATGTTGATCGGGGGGCCAGTCGATAAATCGATATTCATATCTCGACCATATCAAGACCTGGTCGATTGGACGAACCGGACACAAATCATCCAGCATGCTTATAGGTAAATCTATACGATTTATCGATCCTATCGACACGGTCTTTGATATCATCGATATACAAATTCTGATGACATCGACTGTTCCCCGATCATATCTGTAGAACCTGAAATTCTTCAAGGCTTCTCTCTCTTGTTTTCACCTGTCGATAGATCGATCCATCCCTCGATGGAATCGGAGTTCGAAATCTGATAACATCGATGTGTATATCGATCCCATCAACCAGTTGGTGAAATGTTTCCAAAAGAGAAATGACATTTGATTTTGTATCATCGAAGGTCAGTCGATACAATTGAGAGTATACGCTCGATCATATCGACCCTTTCTCAATGATATCGAACTCTGTCATAAATGTGACCGTTTTATATCCGTTGGAACCTTTTGCCTATATATAGAGAGGTTAGTCTTTATTGCTGGTAGAGAAAGAAGAGAGTTCTTCTGAGTGTTTTAAACTTCATATCATTTATCTTAAGCCCTTTCTCTCAGGGAGTTCATACTCCAATCCACCCTCATCATTGATATTCAATAGAGTGGATTGGAGAATGAACTTTCGCATTCAAGGATGCTTCAGCTACTACCTTAATGACAAATCATTAAGCTGGGATGCCTTGAATGCATAGATGATTGGAACCACTCTATCTTCCTTATAGGAAAGTCTTTAGAGAGTGGAATTCCATCATAACCTTGACCCAACCTAAGGCCTAGCATAGGTATATCTTTGTATTGCGGATCAAGGGAACTGAAGACTCTTCATCAATAAGAAGGAGATCTTCATCACTGCGCTAAAAGGGACTCATCAACTTATCTGTAAGTACTTAGAGTCCAGAGGTCATTTATGATCATTCCTTTTTAGGATAGGGTTGTAGGTGTTGCTCACCATTTACAGTCCTCAAAGGAGGCCTCCGATGGGAGTGTACGTGTGGGGTACGTTGTGTGGACCCTTGCTCTGTGGAGAGCATAAACATCTGGGTGCATTGTGTGGACCTTTGCTCTGTGTGGGCATAAACATCCGGGTGCGTTGTGTGGACCCTTGCTTTGTGTGGGCATAAACATCTGGTTAGGAGTGTGCCAGCAAAACTCTAGGGTTTGAGGTGAACCAAGTAGAAACCTCTGTAAAGGTTGAAGGTGAACCTAATTTAAAACCTTAGGTTTGAGGTGAACCATGGGAAACCTCCTTAGTGAAATCCGATCACTCAAGGGTTGAGTGTAGAAGTCGGTAGTGGAGTAGACAAGTAGTCGAACCACTACAAAATAACTGTGTTTGAGATTGGTATTATTTTTTATTTATGTGATTTTCTTACATGCCTTTATATCTAATCATCTGAATTCACATCTTATACACACACACAATCATATCCATCACAATCTTATCTATAAATTATTTGTCTTTTAATAGTTTGTGATTGGATCCTCTACCAGGCTTGGAAGCCAGTAGAGTTAATTTTGAGTAATCCCAGTCTGAACTCTGTGATAGGATTAGTGTGATAAGGATTTTTAAATAATTCATAAAAACTTTAAAAAGTCCTATTCACCCCCCTCTAGTACATATTGGCATATTCCTACTTCAACTCAAGCGGTCTCCACCGCTATTTCACCACCATCACCTTCCATTTAACAATGGACAACAATGTTCAGCAATTGACAATTTTAGTGTGCTGACTTCAAAAGTATGTTTCTCGTTCAATACAACTTCAACTGAGGTGATTTAAAAGCCAATTAATGTGTGTAGTTTCATAGACAAATACATAAAAGATAAAATAAAAATTAAAATGAGGTTAATTTTATGACATTTTGGAAACTGTACATAAAATTATTAGCTTCAAGAAGCTGTTACTTTTGAAATTTCAAGAATTTTTATGGAACCTAAAATGAAATGAAATTTGGTAAAGATAAAATATACTTGATGATGAATTATCAAAAAATTATATAAATAATTTATTAAATAAAAATATTTAAAAACATTACAAGCAATAGATCTATTGAAATTGAGAATTTTTGCAACCGGATGTCGCTGATAGGCCAGACGTATCTTTTTCATCTTAGAATTTTAGTATTCACTATTTTCTTAGGAATTGCTTATAATTAGTCCAGGAATCATCCTGTATGATTAAATTAAAATTTTATATTTTTAGTGTCTCTTACTATTTTAGAAAATTTCCAATTTATTCGAATTATAATTCAAGATTAGGGTGATTCGGACTGAATCATCATTTTCACTAATTACAAATAGGCCACGCCATGAATTTAGCTAATCTAAACCCTAATCGCCCTATACGAGAAATCATGTTGCTTAACATATTCTATAAATGCCCAGATTAACTAAACTACCACTAGACCGCTTGTTAGTGGTCTGTAACATCTAAAACTATAGAAAGACGTTTACCTTATTGGGCTTGATGTCCATTACAGACATTAAGCCGAGGCAGCTTGCAGAATCACTCAATTTAGAGTTGAAGGGCAGTATGTGTTATGTGAGGCTGTGCTAAAATTAGCAAGAATTTAAGTTAAATGTTCACCATCGATATTTTCTGAAGTTATCACTTTCAAGCCGTTACATAACAACCAAACTTCGAATGCTAACCTAGAGTAATGCCCTATATACATCCGTATATCCGGAACCCTGATCGATGTTCAGTAACCATTGAACTGATTTTTGATCATAACCATTAAAGGAAACTATCTAATAGTATAGATCAACCTACATACCCTCTAGTGGGCCTTAAAAGTTAGAATTAACCTCCCATACGATTATAATATCGATTTCCTAGTCTTTAGGGTCAAAAGCACCACTTTTTGCACTATAAATACATTCCAATTGAGCTCCTCTCCCCCAAATCCGAATTTACTAGGTTTGAGAGAAAGAGAAAGAAGGAGAGAGAGAGAGAGAGAGAGAGAGAGAGAGAGAGAGAGAGAGAGAGAGAGAGAGAGAGAGAGAGAGAGAGAGAGAGAGAGAGAGAGAACGAGAAAGAAGAGAGGGATGGGAGAAATTATGGGGCCTGGTACTGGATCACATAATCTGATCCCCGTACTAGTCAGATCTTGAAAGATCTCACCTTTACGCTTAGTCTTGTATCTTTCATAGTTAAAATTTGTTGACTTTTGGTCTGATTCTTTAGCCCTTACCAAGTAAGAGGTTCCCTAGTTGTCATTCCACCTCTTCCTTTCATTTTCTACCTTTTATTATTAGGGTTGGAAACCTCCCTTTTATTTTCATTGTTTCTCAGAAACCCTAACCCTAGGGTTAGTTCATGTCAGGACTTGGGGTTTCGACGATCGGTTGAGAGTGGCTTATGCTATTGTGGGAGTCATATTTGGGTGTAGCCCAGTGTGGGTACCGGCGTACACCAATTTCAGGCCCCAACTCATTGAATCGAGTTAGGGTTTGCTCAAATTATGTTGGGTAAAATACTTAACCCTTGATTAAAGTCTATTTATGTTAGAATTTAAGTTACTAATGATGGGATTGCCGATGAATTATGGTTTAGAGCATTTTTTCAAAATTTTGATGCTAGGTTCGCATCTGAATTAAGGATTTTTGACTATGAGGTGAAGATTTACTCTCAAGATTTTTCTTGAGATTTTAGATGGTTGAATGTATCTGTTTGCTATTTGGTTAATAATGCACTTGATGAAATGCTTGAGTGAAATATTAGAACTCTTCAATATCGAATGTTAAGAAATGTTAATATAGATGGAACTATGTTGATGTAGATTGAATTGTACTAAATTTTGTATATGTTTAATTGTTATGTGTTAATATAGGTCAGATTGCATTAGTGTTGGTTGGATTATCCGAATTCATACATATGTTCAATTGGTATACCCTAGTGTGGTATTGAATTTTCCTGTAATTATACTTATATAGTTGTTAAATTTGAATTATTGTTACGGTGGATCAAACTCTACAAATTATTTAAATAAGTGGATGGCCCGCTTTGAGGTGGTTATTCTAAAATAATACGATCGACCGAAATTGAATACAGATGATTGACAGTAGTTGGGACTACATGGGATCCCCTACACCCAATTCTGTTTACCTAGGGTCCTCAATAGTTGATCACATTAGTCTAATGTAGAGTTCGATCATCTTATGCTTGGTGATTGTATAACATTAGATAGAATCTGGGATACCACTATTACCATTGGTTTAAGTCTACTCATGACCATTAGTGCGTTACGATCCTACTAAGACTCATGAGCCGAGCATGGTGGTATGGGACACCGTGTTCAAGTTGTCAGACTATGCTAGGGTGATGAGCCTCTCTATAGTAACTAGTGAGCATTAATATAGGTGACAGATTTTTGTTTGAATGATCCCATCAAATACCCCGTGGATGGTTGCATGCCAAAGTACCATTCAAATGATCTGGGTATGAATGAAATTAGGTGATGAGCCATTTTCTTTGTATTAATTTCATTTCGAGTGATAAGGCCATACCTCTGAATTGATTATTCATATTTGGTATTTAATTGACGACCCTTACCATGTTCATTTATATACTATTTGGCATCATGCCTTACATTTAAAACTCTTAGGGTGGCTGTTTGGACTTATTAGGGTGGTCATTTGGATTTAGATAAATTGCACATATCATAAGGGTTTGGAGAAATCGTTATGATTGTCCCTATGCTTTCTATAGTACTATGGACAACTAATCGTAATCCTTTCACTCCTGATTAGTACTAACATCAAAGAATATAGTATAGTAGAGCCTTTGTGCTTTCTACAACCTTACAAGGGTATTGACTAGAAATAGAATGTCCGTTGCTTTCCATATCACCCCTAGGAGTACTTATTCTGCTTGATTGTCAGAAGTGGTTAGCTACCATGTGCTTTTTGCGGCCTTCTAGGAACTCACTATACTGAATTAGCCTCGATTAATGTCCATAGGCATCCACACCTAGGTATGTGTGGGCAACCTTTTTTCATACAATCTTTTGATTTCAACACTTAGGTTACAATTTTTTTTCCCACTATTTCGATGGTTTCTCCTTACTAGGTTTTTGGCCTATCTTCTTTCCCTACCTGAGCATTTGGTATGGTCGTTCTAACACTGGAGCTTAAACTAACCATTCTTTGTGTGCATGCATCTCACCATTTATCCCTCAAGGCCTTTACAATTACTAAATGTGACCGCTATAAATTAGTGCCCATGTGTTTTTTTTTTTCCTTTGTTTAGGTGTATAGGCTTATTAGGGTTGATGATGTAGTAAAGTTGGAGTCACCACTAGCTAATTATCTCAAAATCTCACAATCGGTTAAACCTTATAGAAAAGCCAGAGATTTCGAAGACCCTCTTGCTTTGAAAAGACTTCTGATCCACGACCTAGGATTCTGAGTAAGGGACGTTGGTTACAAAGAGGGAAGGTGTTAGACACCCTCTCTACTCGTACAGGTGTATGGTCCCTGTTTCTTATGGTTAATTGATTTTAAGGGATAAGATTATAAGATGCAAAGTACTAAAATATGATTAGGAAAACATGAATTTCTAATGTGGCAAGGTCCAGAATTCGATCAAGCCCCAAAGCATACATTTAGAGAGTGTCTAAAAAATCAAGGAGGTTAAGCAGAGATATGATTATGCTAACATGACATGTAGGTGGACTAGGATACCACAAGTTTTCGATGTGACAGGATCTAAAATTTTGGTAAGATTCATAGCATACACCCACTGGCAACCTAGAGAAGTTAAGAAGGGGAGTAATGATGCGATATATGAAGTATGAATACAAATTATTATGACCCAATCCTTGTCTTATAACTAGGAGCAGCTATGATAATGTGTGAGATGAGTAGCTTGAAAGGGTTAATCCAAGTGGGTTAGTGGCCAGGAGAGGGTTGGAGGAGGCTAAGAGGGGGTTGGAATGGATAAAGGGTTGGAAACTCAAGCTTTCCTTCTTATTCTCACTCACTTTCTCTCTCTCTCTCTCTCTCTCTCTCTTGTTTTTTTTTTTTTGGTGTGGAAATGAGAGGAGGAATTGGATGGACTAAAAGGGCTAGATTATATGGTTTGGATGACTGCCTCTGATGGTTTTGGTGGTTTTGGATTGGTGGTTTTGGTTTGTGGTTTTGACTAGTTGGTTTTAGCTTGGTGGTTTTGGAACATGGCTAGAGAGGGTAGGATGGTTGAATGGGCTAGACGTGCTAGGTTTGGATCAGTTGGGTGGCTAGGTGATTGACCCCAAGGGTTCACATCCCCAAGTATAGGTTTGTAATGTAGTAATAACTCGGTAAGACCGAGGTCAATCTACAAGGAAATTGGTGAGAATATACTAAGAATTAATTCTATGAAAATGGTTGGTCTAGATTTTTAATCTAGAATGATAGAAGAGTTGTAAAAAAAAATTATAAAATAGTTAAGGATCCAGGAAACCCCAATCAATAGACTTTGAATTCAATTCATCTTCTTGAGTTAATAACTCAATTAGATCTGGATTCCAATCCGTTAGAATTGAAAGATGCCATGGTAATATCAATAAAAAAACATCCAACATAAATTAGAATCATGATAGGCTTGAGCTCTCATGAAGATTTAGGTAATCACATCATAGGGAATTGAAAGGATCTAATGTACTCGAAGGCGATAATAGATCAAATAATTTTATAGATTGGTTCATTCCCCAATCTAGGAATTCAATCACATCTAATTACAATTCAACACTAAAACATTAATTTTCATTGAAGAAATGAATTAAATATCAAATATCCATTAAAAGATTCATCCCTTAACCTTAGCTAAGAGATTAGCCTAATCTTATACAAAATATAAAGGAAAACTAGAAAAAATAAACTAAAATCGAAGGATTGAGAATGAATTGATTTCGAAGAAAGTCCACAACTTTTAGGTCCTCTACTAAGTCGTATTTTGTACTTAGGAAGGCTTAGAACACCCTTTAAATAGGAAAAGTTCACACTAACTTGGAACCAACTTCAATTTTCACACTTTTGTGACACATTGGTTACACCGATGATGGCCTTCGTTTGCAGCCAAACATACCTTCGATCATACTGAATTAGTTTCTCAGTTGCATCCGAATTTTTTTAATTTTTTTAAGTCTTTATCTCCCTTAGGTTTCATTGAACTCTCCTTTGGTGGCATTGAACTTAGCTTCAGTCGGACTTAAGTATCGAGCCAAATTATCTCTAAAAATCATAGTTTATTGATGGACTGTTCTGTGCACATTCAGTCAGACCAAGCTAACCTCAGGTGGGACCGAATAGTTTGTTAATTTTGTTATTAAATTGTGTAATTTTTTAGTCATTCTTTTATCTTTTGTACTTGGTTTTCTTGGATCTTTGGCATGCAAATTCTTCATTAATGACTTCTAAATACCCAAGTCTTTTCTTAAATCTTTAGAGCTTTAATCATTATTTTTAAGCATAATTTCATCTTTGTTTATTGGATTACCTCGCATGTACAAAATCTATGTTAATTAATCAATTAAGCACTTTGAATACATGGAAAGTAGTTTAATTAAGAGGATACATAGGAATTATTTAGATGTTATCACTAGGTTGGAAATGTAGGAATAGGTTATGTTAGGTTGGGTGGGCTAGGTTGGATAAAGTTGGGTGGTAAGGTTGGGCTACATTGAGTTAAGTTAGGTGGCTAGGTAGGGTTACGTTTAATGGCTAGGTTGGGCTAGGTTGGGATAGGTTTAGTGGCAAAGCTAAGGGCTTAAGGAGAAGAAGGATATGGGTGAGCTCTCTCCTCTCTCCGTCTCTTTTGTGTATAGAGAATGCAAGGAGCGACCCGCTTTTATAGTTGGAGGGATGACAAGTGGTGTAATTGAAGGTTAGATAAAAGTTAAAAATAAAAAATGGAAGGTTCTTATTGGCTGAGAGGGACTTAGTGCCACATGGCATCCTCTCATTTACTTTGAGAGTGGTAGATGGTGTAATTGAGAAAAAATTCAAGGAAATTTTAAGAGAAAAGTTCACTTTTAGGTGTGTTCTTCCTTAAATAAACTTTTTATTGATGCATCTCTTGAATTTGTCTTAAATTTCTCTTGAATTTGGTTTAGGGTTTGACTTAGGAGTTGACTTGGCTTAGCTTATGATTTGGCTTGGTTTAGACTTGGCTTGGCTAATGGCTCAAGTAATAGCTAAGGCTTGGATAGTGGCTTGGATATGGTTAAAGCTTGAGAATGGCTTAAGTAATGGCTAAGGCTTAGGTATGACTAAGGCTCAGGAATGGCTCATGGCTTAGGTACTTAGATATTGGATACTTATAGATCATCCATGCCTCATCAATTCACTAGCTGGGTGGGGTGTCTACATTGGAATGTCATCCAAGGGATTATAAATATCTCTCCTCTTCTTATTTCAAGACATCAAGAAGAGCTCCTCTTAAGAAATAGTGAGAGTGAGAAATAGAGAGAATGAGTGACAGTGAGAGGGTGAGCTTAAGCTTCAAAGCCCTCATCCCTTCTAACTCCCTCTTTAACCTCCTCCAGCCATCTCCTAACCTCCTAGTCTTCTAGAGCCAAACCTTTTGAGCCTAGGCATATCCAGGCTACAAATTTCAAGCCGGAGTACACACACCACATACTAGCCGCTTCTAGTTGCACGCTAAGGATCGGGTCATTATCGTTTTCATTCATACTTCATTAACCATATCATCACTTCTCTTCTCATCCCCCCGACTTCTCTAGGTTCCCATTGGGTGTATGATCCGTGACTTTTAGAAATCTTAGATTCTATCACATTAGAAACTCATGGCAACCTAGTGCTCCCACACCATTCTAATATCATTACATATATACGTTCCCTAAAATTACCTAATCACACAAAGTAGAGACTGCACACTTGTGTGGGCAAAGATGGTTCCTAACACCTTCCCTCTTTATAATCGAGGTCCCTTACTGGAAATCCTAGGTTACAGATTAGTAGTCATTTCAAACCAAGAGAGTCTCCAGATTCTCTAACTTCTTTAGATTCTGCGGGGTCAAGCCAACTATGGAATTTTGAGCTAATTGACTAGTGACAGCTAGTCAACTATATCATCTATACAAGTAAGCCCACACACGCAAAAGAAAGATACAAATATGTGGGTGTTATTTCCAACATTCATAGTGTGGTCCACCTAAGATTTAGATTTGCTTCAATTTTTTGGAACATGCTCTAATATGAGCTGTCAAGATGGATGGATGTCACGGATGAAAGGTGCATAAATGATAGTGGACCTTAAGTCGAGAATCAACTAGAGTGGAGCTCTACTTTTTGAAGGGAGGAGTTAACATAAATAAGCTCAGAAAATTAATTTAAGGTCATAAACTTGAAGTACTGAAGCATAATTTTGCTTTCACTTTAGAAATATTTTTAATAATAAGTGAGAAGAAAATTTAATGCACTACTACTTCCAAAAATCGGCCTTTAGTGTTAAGTAAAGAGAGGAGAGTTGAAGAGTGAAAAAAAGACCTAAATTTTTAACAAAAATTAATAAAAACAATTGATAAGTTAGATTTGAGGAATGATTTAAATAAGTGAAAATTACTTAAAACATCAAATTTCAGTGATGAGCGCTCAAAATAAGTTAATGCTAAAGGTTAAATGTTGAAAGTGGTGGTGCATTAAAATTTCTTTTCAATTTGAAAATAAAATATCCCTAGTATAATTTAAAAAATACAATTCAACACTTTTTAAATTTTTAGCACTTAAATTTAAATTTCAGAACTTACTTTTATGTTTATTAAATGGCACCTAGGGCTGCTTATGGCGCTTGATACACAAGTGATGAAAAATTGTAGAAGTGACACATGTTAACTCAATAATTTCAAATTTGTAATCTAGACCATCATACCCATTATCTAGACTGGATGAAAGGTCAGTCTGAAAAATAGGCTATTTGCAACTCAAGTGGGCCCTAGTGCAAATCAATGTTGGTGGTTCCCTCCATATTGTTCCTTTGTTTTGTGGCCTACATGTGTGTTGGATCAGGCTGAATTTTCATACATGGAATTAACATGAGCTCAGGTATCTGATGAGTAGGTTGGATGTCCTGCATACATCACATAGGTCCCTCATTTGCCTGGTGCCACAGTAAGCTTAGGGTGGAACCAGTACCATTGTAGTGCACCTCTTTCATTTGGGCGGGGATTGTTGTTGTATTTCTTTTGTTAAATATATGTAATGTAAAAATCAAGAGGTTAAGATGGTTCTATAAAGGATGTTTTTGGCATGGTAGGGACACAATGTCCAAGCCATGAGCCCCATTAGTTAGAATTTAAAATAGAGTATTGTACAAAAATGAAGGCCACAAATCCAATACATAACTTCTCTTCTATTGCGCAGCATGCCAACAACGTAGTGAATCGAGGTCCAATCTCCAGTCTCACCTACAAACGATAAACAGAAAGGAATATAATCTAGAAGAAGAATCAAAGCATTCTAAATAAACCACAAGACAGAATATACATGGAAAAACCCCAAACAAGAGTAAAAAACCATGGGTGCAAACTTTCACTATGAAGAAAAAGAGATTACAAGTAATATACTAACATTTTTTCCTTAAATGTATAGAAAAAACCCTTTCCATACACCTTAGAATAATTCACATAACCCTAGAAAAGTACTAGGGACCCTTATTTATAGTTTAAGCAACTTTCCTTTCTCACCTCTGTAAAAAATTGCCTTAAAATTACGTAGTCCATGCAAAATCCGAAAACGAATCTGCATAACCTCACCTGGTTGAGCAAGATCCTCGACTGGTCGAGCGGACCCTCGGCTGGTTGAGCATGGGCCTCTACCGATCGAGTACCTTGGACCCAAAAAATTGCTACTCACTAGACTTTGAGTCGAGCCTGCCCTCGATTGGTCGAACGGGCCACTCGACCGATTAAGCAGGCCACTCGACCAGTCAAGCAGCCCTGTCCAGATGTGGCTCCACATCTCAATAATCTCTCACTTGGAGACACATTACCATAAACCTTCATCTTTTACATCTAGAGTGCACCACCTCACCGTCTTCAAGCCTGAAGGCCAATCAAAGCTGAACAGAGCTTCAGCTTTTCCTGTGTGGCCACCTTGGTTAACATATCCACAAGATTCTCACTTATATGAATCTTTTCTAGATCAATCGATCCATCTTTCAGTAACGAACATATGAAGTGATATTTGATGTTAATATGCTTGGTCCTTAAATGAAAGCACTCCGACTGTCACTGTACAACTTGCAATTTGTTTGCTTCTTTCCCAACTCTTCCATGAAAAACCTTGCATCCATACCATCTCCTTGCACGATTCTATAGTTGCAACATATTCTACTTTTGTTGTACTGATAAATACTATCTTTTGTAAATGAGGGACCCAACTAATTGCAGTACTACCCAGAGTACAGACATATCATGTAGTGCTTCTTCTGCTGTCAATATCTCCTGCCAAATCTAAATCTACGTACCCTTGTAGCTTGATTTCTGATCCGCCATAACACAAACCTACATGTTAGTACCTACCAGGTATCTAAGGATCCACTTCACAGCTTCCCAATGTTACTTCCCGGGGTTATTCATGAACTTTCTAACAACTCCCACTGCTTGAGCAATGTATGATCTCATGCTCACCATAGCATACATAAGGCTTCCAATAGCTGACACGTATGGGATTTTAGTCATGTAGTCCCATTCCTCATGCGTCTTCGTACTTTGCTCCTTAGAAAGCTTGAAGTAGTTAGCTAATGGAGTGCTAACCGGCTTAGAACCTTCCATACTGAATCGATCAAGTACCTTGGCTATGTACTCTTTCTGTGACAAAACTAGTTTCTTGTTTTCTCCGTCACGCTTTATCCTCATGCGTAGGATTTGTTTTACAGCTCCTAAATCTTTCATGGAAAATTCTCTAGACAGTTGTCTTTTGAAATCTGAGATATCCTTCATGCTTGATTCGACCACAAGCATATCATTAATGTACAAAAGAAGGATGATTTACAATGTATCAAGCTTTTTCAAATAGCAACAGTAGTCTGCATGACATCTCCTAAAACCGTTTCCTGAAATGAAATTGTCAAACTTCTTGTACTACTGCCTCGGGGCTTGCTTCAGGTATCGACTCTTCTTCAGTCTACACACCTTGTTCTCCTTTCCTGGTGCCATGTATCCTATCAGCTGATGTATATATATCTCTTCTTTAAGGTCCCCATGAAGAAAGGCTGTCTTGATATCTAGCTGCTCTAGATGTAAGTCCTCTGTAGCCACTATACTCAAGACCGTACGAATAGTGGACATTTTCACTACAAGTGAAAATATTTTAGTGAAGTCAATACTTGCCTTTTGTTGAAACCCTTTTACAACCAATTTAGCCTCGTACCATTTCGAACCATCGTACTCCTCCTTCAGTCTGTAAACCCACTTGTTATGAAGAGCATTCTTAACCTTTGGTAAGTGACTAGCTCCCACGTATGATTTGACTCAAGAGAATCTATCTTATTATTTATGGCCTACTCCCGCTTAACCCATG
This sequence comes from Magnolia kwangsiensis, assembly GCA_037074715.1. Classification (NCBI taxonomy): domain Eukaryota; kingdom Viridiplantae; phylum Streptophyta; class Magnoliopsida; order Magnoliales; family Magnoliaceae; genus Magnolia; species Magnolia kwangsiensis. The sequence goes on along the minus strand of CM073585.1, from coordinate 31,708,031 downwards.
TATTTGACTGTAATGCCTCTTCAAAACACTGGTTCACCATTATCTGTTAGCAGTAGATAATGTAAGGAGGGTGAGTATCGGACTATGGGTCTCCTCTCCCGGGAAGACCTCCTCACAATTGGTGTCTTCGGCTCTGCCTTATTATGCTCCTGTGCATGTTCATCCTGTGGCGTTGTAACACCCGTGTCTGGTAACACTTTTAACTCTACGAATTCTTTCTCATCGGCCTTATTTTGCTGCACACTGTCCTTATGCATCACTTTTTCATTGAAGATTACGTCTTTGTTTTTGTTAATTTTTCTATTCTGTATCCCAAAACCTATAGCCAAAATCATGCTGCCCGTAGCCTATAAACGTGCACTTCCTGGACTTCGCATCTAGTTTGTTTCTGTGCAAAAAATTAATGTGAACGTATGAAGTGCAACCAAATATTTTGAGATGTGAAGGGTTCACTTCTTTCCCAGTCCATGTTTCTTCTGGTAACCCACCATCTAATGGTACTGAGAGACTTCTATTGATGAGATATACGATAGTATTCATAACATCTATCCAAAACATCTTAGACAGCCCTGCATGTAACCTCATGCTCCTGACGCGCTTAAGGATGGTCCTGTTAATGGGTTCAACCACACCGTTCTGTTGTGGTGTCCCTGGAATCATTTTCTGATGTTAGATTCCATTTACTGCACAATACGTCTTAAACCTCTTATCAAAGTACTCTTCCCCATTATATGATCTGAGACATTTTACTGTTTTACTTGTCTCAATTTTTTACCATTACTTTCCACTTCTTAAATAAATCAAATACCTTAGATTTATGCTTTAAGAAATAGACCCACAGTTTTCTACTAGCATCATCAATAAAAGAAACAAAATAACGTGAGTCGCCAAGAAATGATACCTGTGGCGGTTCCCACACATCAGTGTGTATAAGCTCCAACAGATACGTCTTTGGAGCGCGTTCTGTTTTCTTGAAACTTACCATCTTCCGCTTATCATACACAGTCCTCACAGAATTTCAAGTCAATAGACTTCAGCCCTAGTAACTTTTCTTTTGATAATAACACTTTCATCCCTTTCTCACTCATATGTCCCAACTTCTGATGCTATAACTGTCCATTCACTCCAGTTGATGTAACTACAAGTGAACTAGATGATACTAAAGTCACATACAAAGTACATTCCTTCTTGCCTCGAGATATCAACAAGGTACCTTTTGTGATCTTTTAGGAATCATTAGTGAATGTTGTCACATATTCGGTATCGGCCAATTGCCCCACTAAGATCAAATTCTGTTTCAAACTTGGTACATGTCTGACATCCTTCAATTTTAAAGTCGTTCCGTCTTTCTGATTTATTTAAACGTCTCCCTTTCTAATAATACTACACGGTCCATCATCACCCATGTAGACTCTCTCGAAGTCACCTGACATATAAGCACGCAGAACTTCCTTACACGAAGTACTATAAAACGAAGCACCCGATTGTATGACCTAAGACTCATTCCACGCATCAAGAGACAAGTTCACTCTCCTCAGATAGACTCACTGAATCCTTCCCGCCTTGAGAGCTTCCTTCTTGTTTCTTAAGCGCTCTGTAATCACGTTTCATGTGTCCCTTCTTCGTACAATGTCAACACCCGTCTTTGTCTTTCAGTCCCTTGGACTTCTTCTTCGACTTAGAACGTCCGTGTTTATTACCTCCTTTGTTCAGCGATCTCCCTCTTCCTTCAATGTTTTGAGCATTCCCTGAATCCCTTGAAACTCCTGATGTCTTTTTTCTAGATTCTTCGCTAAGAATTAGATCAACCACATATCAAACTTTAGCTTCGTCAACCCTGAAGCGGTAATCACTAAACATCCCAACTGTCTGGCAAATTGGACAAGATCAATAACGCCCTGGCCTCGTCCTAAAAAACAATGTCAACAGATTCCAATTGGCTCGTGACTGTATTGAACTCGTTTAGATATTCAGCCACGCTCCCACCATCTGACATCTTTATGTTGAATAGCTGTTTCATAAGATGAACCTTGTTGGACGCTGAGGGTTTTTCATACATCGTAGTTAGGGCTTCCAATAATTCTTCTGTGGTCTTCACCTTGGATATATTGAAGGCGATGCTCTTAGACAAAGAGAGTTGGATTGTTCGTAAAGCCTTCCGATCTAATAAAGACCATTCATCATTTGTCATCTTCTCTGGTTTCTTCTCTTTTCCTCCTAGATGAATATAAAGGTCCTTCTGATACAGATAATCTTCCATTCGCATCTTTAAGAAGGAAAAGTTTGAATCATCAAACTTCTTAATTTTAGTCTTCCCTTCTTCCATCATCGCTCCCACTTGAACTAAACCAATAGCTCTGATACCAGTTGTTGCGCAGCACGCCAACAACGCAGTGAATCGAGATCCAATCTCCGATCTCACCCATAAACGATAAACAGATTGAAATATAATACAAAAGAAGAATCAAAGCATTCTAAACAAACCACAAGACATAATATATGTGGAAAAACCCCAAACAAGGGTAAAAAATCACAGGGTGCGAACTTCCACTATGAAGAAAACGAGATTACAAGTAATATACTAATCTTTTTCCCTTGAATGTATAGAAAAACCCCTTTGTATACACCTTAGAATAATTCACATAACCCTAGAAAAGCCCTAGGGACCTCTATTTATAGTTTAGACAACTTTCCTTTTACACCTCTGTGAAAAATCACCTCAAAATTATGCAGTCTGTGCAAAATCTGGAAACGAATCTGCGTAACCTTGACTAGTCGAGCATGCGCCTCGACCAGTCGAGCACGGGCCTCGACCGGTCGAGCACCTCGGACCCAAAAAACTATTGCTCGCTGGACTTTGAGTCGATCCTGCCCTCAACTGGTCGAGTGGGTCACTCGACTGGTCAAGCAGCCCAATCCAAATGTGGTTCCACATTTCAACATTTTCAAACAAAAAACTGGTTGTATAATTTATGATGGAAACTTGAAATTTTATTTCTTACATAAAGAATAGTCGTACAATACTAATACAATATTTGTAATGGCAGCATCTTGGGATTGAGTCTCTCTTATGATGCTAAAGAATCACTTTACAGTCGAGAAACAAATTTACATGTATTCAGGCTTTTGCCTTGCATTTGAAAAAAAAAAAAAAAAACAACTCAATATTGTGGTTACTTTCATACACATATATACACTTATACAGTTGGAGCTTCAAAATACGTATTCACAAGTGTGGGATGTTGTACAGTGTTTCCACAAAATGCTGAGATTCCTGTCCATTTGTATCATTATGATGGATGGTTTAGATGTCGATCTCCTCTAATGCTAGCCGGACCAGGCGTACGAATCCATCCATGTCATGGAAGTGAAAATCAAGCGCTGTTTTCACAGCTGCGACGCCTTGCAACCCGTATTTCCACTGATCAGCCTTCAATGCTGATAGTGATATCTGAGCAGCGTCCATTGCGGAACTCACATATTCAGCCTGTATTAAAAAAAAAAAAAAAGAAAAAAAAAAAAGGAGCACAATTAATAAGTGCACAACCACGAATGAGAAAAACTTTGATACTCTGGCATAATTGGATAGATAATATACAGGCGCTTAGAAATTGCTTAGAACTTCACATGGACATTTATGGATGGTTAGTAGTGAAAGATATCCAATGGTCCTATTTCCACAAAAGGTTCCAACAAATAAAGATTACGATTGTTTAACTAATCTGATAGTGGGACGTGACTTTGCGACTGTGGGCTGTACAATTTAGTCAGTTTACTTGAGTTAATATATCACATGCGTACAATTTCTGAGTGCTGTGTATCAGGTATCACATGCAGCCTGTGTATCATATAACACATAAAAATAAACCTTGCAAGATGAACATGTTTTAAGTACAATGGAATTATACTTGAGAAATGTTCCAGTGCTCTTAGACCACCATAAGTTACAGTGCACCTAGTTGCATTGTATTGGGACACTTAGACGGTCCTGTTCAATATTGACCCAGACTATTCATTATGTCCACCTCATATTTCATGGGCTAGCATGAAAACATGAAACTGATCTGACAGATATTAACCATTTGAACAGCGGCCTTAAACATAGACGATAGAAATCATTTACCCGAAAATGGGTCTAATCAACAATTCATCCATCTATTTGCTAGGGCTCATCATGGATTCTAAAGAATCACTTTTGTTGGGCAATCATGACCATCCCATCCCCGGATTAGATAAAAAGTGTGGCTATAGAAAATAATGCCAAGTTACGGATGGAGCAGATTTTCCGATCAATGTGATTTTGCCATGGAAGCCCAAAAATGTGTTCTTAATGCACAGTTAAGATCGACCAACTAGATTGTGCAAGGAGAAATTTCCAACTGTACGACCAGTATATGGTCCATTCCCGAGACGAAGCCCACCCTAATTTACTTTCCATGAGTACTCCCTGAGTGTACGGATGCCTTCCCAAAGGTCGAAAATGGCCCTGCTTTTTCCTTCAAGTGGATCGGCCGCTGCTCGAAGTCGAGCGCTGACGCTCATCGAACTCCGAGTTATACAAACGGCTCAAAAGAGATCAACGTTACCTGGGCCCCACAATTATGTATTTATTCTATCCACAACGTTCATCCATATTTCGAGATCATTTTGGATCATTATCCCAAAAAAGAAAATCATATCCAAAGATCAACTAGACCACACCACAGAGCAGTAGAAAATTGATTTTCACTGTTGAAACTTTTGTAGGGCCCACCATAACATTTATTTTCCATCCAATCTATTCATGAGGTCACAAAGACATGGATGAATAGGAAAAACAAATTTTGTAATGATCTAAAACTTCCGTGACTCCTGAAAGGGTTTCAACGGTATACGTACAAAGCAGAATGGTAATACCATTTGCTACGGTCAAACCTATGGCTACGGATTATAACCGTAGTCATAGATACCATAATCTATAGCAATAGAGTCCACCTGAGGTGGGCGCACCGAACTGGCAGCCCCCCGCGCCACTTGCTGGACTGTCCGACGCGGCCACGCTGATCTGGCGGAGCCACGTCCATAGGGTGGTCCCTATGGCTACGGATAATAACCGTAGCTAAAATCCATAGCGATAGGGTTTTTTTTTTTTTTTTTTTTTTTTTTTTTTTTTTTTTTTTTTTTTTTTTTTTTTTTTTGTACATGGAAAAATTTATTCCAGCTATAATTTTCTCTAACACATATTTATATAAATATGTATATATAAGCATATAAATTTTTTTTCTCTTTTTTTCCATTTCTTTCTTTATTCATTTAACAAGAATATCTTCTAAACTAAAATTAGTTACTTGATGTACCCTATATGATTTTGGGGTAAGAGAAGCTACTTTAACCAACCAATCTGGTTATTTTTCAAGATTTCATCAGATCAATGATCGAAAATCTATTTCACTCACTTAGCGGTTAATTTCGTTCATTTCATTTGCATGTATTTCACGGTCATTTTGCTTCAATTCATGATCACTTCCATGCATTTCACGGTCATCCAAAACATTTTCGTGTTGATTTATGGTCATTTCGAGGCATTTCGCGGTCAATTCCCTTCACTTCACGGTCATTTGCAAGCATTTCGCGGTCAATTTACTGCAAACCATGATCATTCCCATGCATTTCACGGTCATCCCAAACAATTCCGTGTTGATTCACGGTCATTTCGAGGCATTTCGCGGTCAATTCCCTTCACTTCACGGTCATTTGCATGCATTTCGCAGTCAATTCACTTCAAACCATGGTCATTCCCATTCATTTCACGGTCATCCCAAACAATTCCGTGTTGATTCACGGTCATTTTGAGGCATTTCGCGGTCAATTCCCTTAACTTCATGGTCATTTGCATGCATTTTGCGGTCAATTCGCTTCAAACCATGATCATTCTCATACATTTCATGGTCATCCCAAACAATTCTGTGTTGATTCACAGTCATTTCGAGGCATTTCACGGTCAATTCCCTTCACTTCATGGTCATTTACATGCATTTCGCGGTCAATTCGCTTCAAACCATGATCATTCCCATGCATTTCACGGTCATCCCAAACAATTCCGTGTTGATTCACGGTCATTTCGAGGCATTTCGCGGTCAATTCCCTTCACTTCACGACCATTTGCATGCATTTCGCGGTCAATTCGCTTCAAACCATGATCATTCCCATGCATTTCACGGTCAATCCAAACAATTCCATGTTGATTCACGGTCATTTCGAGGCATTTCGCGGTCAATTCGCTTCAAACCATGATCATTCCCATGCATTTCACGGTCGTCCGAAACAATTCCGTGTTGATTCACGGTCATTTCGAGGCATTTCACGGTCAAACTCCTTCACTTCACGGTCATAGGCTTAGGTTTAGGTTTTAGGTTTTACGTTTACGTTTAGGTTTGGATTTGGGTTTTGGGTTTTGAGAATGGGTTCGGGTTTAGGTAATAGGTTTTGGTTTGGGTTTAGGTTATAGGTTTTGGGATTTGATAATGGGTTCGGGTTTAGGTTATAGGTTTTGGTTTCGGTTTAGGTTATAGGTTTTGGGATTTGATAATGGGTTCGGGTTTAGGTTATAGGTTTTGGTTTTGGTTTAGGTTATAGGTTTTGGGATTTGATAATGGGTTTGGGTTTAGGTTATAGGTTTTGGTTTTGATTTAGGTTATAGGTTTTGGGATTTGATAATGGGTTCAGGTTTAGGTTATAGGTTTTAGTTTTGGTTTAGGTTATACGTTTTGATTTAGGTTATAGGTTAATGGTTTAAGTTTAGGTTATAGGTTTTTGGATTTGAGAATGGGTTCGGGTTTAGGCTATAGGTTTTGGTTTTGGTTTAGGTTATAGGTTTTGGTTTAGGCTATAGCTTTTGGGATTTGAGAATGGGTTCGGGTTTAGGTTATAAGTATAGGTTTAGGTTAGGTTGTAGGTTAAGGTTTAGGGATTTGAGTTTAGGTTTAGGCTAAGGTCTAAGTTTAGGGAATTAAGTTTAGGTTATACGTTTAGGAAAAGGTTAGGTTTAAGTTATAGGTTTTGAGATTTGAGAATAGTTATATGTTTAAGTCATCCCAAACAATTCCGTGTTGATTCATGGTCATTTCGGGGTCAATTCCCTTTACTTCACGATCATTTGAATGCATTTCGCGGTTAATTCGCTTCAAACCATGATCATTCCCATGCATTTCACGGTTATCCCAAACAATTCCATGTTAATTCACGGTCATTTCGAGGCATTTCACGGTCAATTCCCCTCACTTCACGGTTATTTGCATGCATTTCGCGGTCAATTCACTTCAAACCATGATCATTCCCATGCATTTCAGGGTCATCCCAAACAATTTCGTGTTGATTCACGGTCATTTTGAGGCATTTCGCGATCAATTTCCTTCACTTCACGGTCATTTGCAAGCATTTCGTGTTCAATTCGCTTCAAACCATGATCATTCCCATGCATTTCACGATCATCCGAAATAATTCTGTGTTGATTTACGGTCATTTTGAGGCATTTTGCGGTTAATTCCCTTCACTTCACAGTCATTTACATGCATTTCGCGGTCAATTCGCTTCAAACCATGATCATTCCCATGCATTTCACGGTCATCCCAAACAATTCCATGTTAATTCACGGTCATTTCGAGGTATTTCACGGTCAATTCCCTTCACTTCACGGTCATTTGCATGCATTTCGCGGTCAATTCGCTTCAAACCATGATCATTCCCATGCATTTCACGGTCATCCCAAACAATTCCGTGTTGATTCACGGTCATTTCGAGGTATTTCGCGGTCAATTCCTGTCACGCCCCAAACTCGAAAATCGAATTCATAGAAATCTCGATTGCCGAATCTGGTGCCAACAGCCTCCGTGGTACCCCATTCTCGGATCCTAGCATTCATATGCCAGATTTTGATCGTAGGATCCTACAAGGAGGATTTTTATTTTTATTTTTTTTATTTTTTGTACATTTAACTAGTAATGAGCATAACCACAAGATTACCCATTTCACAAAGGCAACATCATCATCACATATCCACTAATATAATCATTTGAGTACAACACTGAAAGAGAAATACATAAATAAAAAATCAAGCTCCAGAAGACCGCTGCACGCTCCAAGCTCAACACTGCTGTAACCTAACATCACCTACACGCATCTATCATGCATAAGCTTATAGAAAGCTTAGAGGGTGGTGTAAGTGTGTGCACAAAGTAAGTGTCAAGTATTCAATACAATATCATCATCATACAATACCGAAATTACTGGTAATTTATAAATCATACATTATCAGAATAAACAGAAATACTGACAAGATCATGAATTATCAGAGTAAGCAGAAATACTGACAAGAGCAAGAATTATCAGAGTAAATAGAAATACTGACAAGATCATAAGTCAATCAATATCAGAATACGCAATATAAAACAGCTATGCAATAAGGAGTCATAAAGAGCAAAATATCAGATGCCGAGGATGCAATGCAATATACAAATCCTGCTAAGTCTTTATAGGCCATATAAGTGCAGAAACATAGCAACCTAAAATGTCATATTCCTGCGGATATAATACAATATGCGATGCGAATGAAATGACAATGCTGGAGTGTGAAGTCGGGATGATAGTACGTAGTATCGCAGGCTACGGGGTCCACCACAAGGGACTTCTATCTAAACCAGTCCCATACCTAAATTTGGATAGTCAGACTTAACGTGGTAAACTCCTGATCTCAGGTTAGTCGCGCGCCCAACCGAAATCCTTGCCATAACGAAGGTACACAATAATTAGTTGCGCACCACCAGCCCGAGTGGATAGTGAATGAATGAATGAATGAGCATGCAACTTTTACTCAATAAGTCCACATATCAGTACGGTTCTTCTCTAAGAAATCACCAGGGTCTATTACACTCCAAACCAAATTGCCTCCCCATCGCACGCAACAAGGTGAGTGGAAGAGACCTTACTATCCGCCTGCTAATATTGGGCCCGACTCGTCGATAGCGAACCCATTCCTCGAGCTGGTCAGACTCAGCCTAGCATTGCTCCCTCCTCTTGGGCAGGTAAGGCCGCACCCCCTTCCAACCGACCATGACACAGTGGGAGACGCGGCCTAACGGTGTACGACCTTCATGCGCTCATGCATCCACTCGGTCTAGACGTTGGAGCAGCCTCTGGAACCAAGAGGGTTTAGGGACTTTCACTCAGGGATATCTATAACACCCCATGTAGAACATATTTTCGGTGTTCCATCTAGCCATTCACGATATGCCTGTGGAGGCTACAACCCTGATGTCTCTAGGACATATAGTAATCACAACACACAATACAAGATGCATGAGTCATATAATCCAATCATATATCAATCCTACACATATCGTGCGCTCATGTAAGACAATCTCCGCCTATTAGGGAGTCTCATAACAACCAACACTATGACATATGCAATGGTCAATCATATCTCATAACAGACATGCAGATGATGCGTATGGGCATGCATCATGATGCTATGTAGTCACATACTCATAATCAGTATCAATAACAGATATTGACAATCGACATCGACAACGTGGACATTTAACCAACATTGTCCCTAAGGAACGACCCACATAAAGCCTAACATATGGTGGACTCATGGTCTTACACAAGGGCCAAATATACAACACCATGGGCCTCACTCAAGAGTTTATTACACATTACGATAGACCTTTCACATGGGCCTAACATACATTACAATGGGTTTCATCGCCTAGCCCTTAGATGCATCACAATAGGCCTCATCACATAAGCCTCATATACATCACATTGGGCCTTAAACACGGGATGGATATACATCACAAAGGGCTTCAAATACGGGCCGCATATACATCACATTAGGCCTCGACAAATCGAAATCGGTGATCAGCCAGGACAATCGGAATCAATAATCGGCCACGATAATTGGCCTCATTCGTTAATCGGCCTTAATAATCAAAATCGATCAATCCGCCATGACAAGAAGAATCGGCAATCGGCCACGTCAATCGACAATCGGCCACGATCGGTAATCGGTCACGATAATTGACTTCGATCGGTAATCGATCAATCGGTCATGACAAGAAGAGTCGGCAATCGGCCACGTTAATCGATAATCGCCACGATCGGTAATCGGTCACAATAATCGGCCTCGTTCGGTAATTAGTCAATCGGCCACGACAAACAGAATCGACAATTGGCCACGTTAATCGACAATCGGCTACGATCGGTAATCGGTCACGATAATCGGCCTCGATCGGTAATCGATCAATCGACCACGACAAGCAGAGTTGGCAATCGGCCACGTCAATCGATAATCAGGCACGATCGGTAATCGGTCATGATAATCGGTTTCGTTCGGTAATCGGTCAATCGGACACGACAAACAGAATCGACAATTGGCCACGTCAATCGACAATCGGCCACGATCGATAATCGGTCACAATAATTAGCCTCAACAATTTATCAATCGATCACGACAAACAGAATCGGCAATCGGCCACGTCAATCGATAATCGACCATGATCGGTGATTGGTCACAATAATCGGCCTTGACAATCGGTAATCGATCGATAATCAGAATCGGTAGATCGGTCACATCAATCGAAATCAATCGATAATAAGAATCGATAAATCGATCAAGTCAATCGAACCGATAATCAGCAGATAAATAAAATGGTGTTCATAGATGATCAGCCGATTAACTATAGTATAAAGATCAGCACTCGGCCATGGTTATATCAAATCTGATAATACGGAGCCATCCGTCTGCGGTGAATGGGGCCCACTTATTTGGGTTAACCCACTGAGGGAATGATGAGAATGGGCCTAACAAGGCCTAAGGGAAGGTCACAATGTGGACATCCAACCATCATTGCCCATCAATGTAGACATCTAACCAACATTGCTCTCAAGGAGTGGCCTACATAGGGCCTAACATATAGTGGGCCTATGACCTCACGTAAGGACCTAATACATATCACTATGGACCTCACTCATGAGCCACTTATGCATCACATTGGGCCTTGCTCATGGACCTCATGTACATCACAATGGGCCACATCTCAGGGCTGAAACACTCCTCAATGGGGTCACATCACCTGGGCTACATCATAATGGGCCACATTACCTCGAGTGGATCACATCACATGGGCCGCACCAATGGGCCTCAAACACATCAAGTGGGTCGTATCAATGGGCCGCACGAATGGGCCTCAAACACATCAAGTGGGTCGTATCAATGGGCCACACAAATGGGCCTCAAACACATCAAGTGGGTCGTATCAATGGGCCGCACGAATGGGCTTCAAACACATCAAGTGAGTCGTATCAATGGGCCGCACGAATAGGCCTCAAATACATCAAGTGGGTCGTATCAATGGGCCACACGAATGGTCCACAAAATACATCAAAGTGGGCCTGACGGATGGGCCACGAACACATCAAAGGTGGGCCTCATGGATGGTCCATAAACACATCAAAGGTGGGTTTCCACCGTCCAATTCATAGGGAAGGTGCAGATTTAACACATCTTCAAGGTAGGGCCCATCGTAACGTTATTTTCTATCCAACCGGTTCATACGGTCACAAAGACCTAAATCCAGAGGAAAAACAAATACTATATTGTTCCAGAACTTCTGTATTCTCAAAAGAATTTCAACGGTGTACGTTCAATCTCTACTGTTTCTGCAATGTGGTCGACTTGATAACTAGATCTGTCTGAATTTTAGTCTCAAGCCTGGAGACAGACTCATCAAATGGATGGACGGTAAGGATACATCACATGCATCATGGTGGGGCCAGTCATAAATGGATGGACAGTAGGGATACAACACATGCTTCATGGTGGGACCGTGCCTGGCTTACATCACGGTGGACTCCACCCTCAAAATGGATGGAGGGCATAGATGTCAGGCTTGCTGCACCATCCAACAACTGGACGGTGCAGATATATACATCATGGTGCTGTCCACGTAGTGGCCCACCAATATGTTATTAATAATATAAACATATTATATAATATAATATTATTTATTATGTATATGTGTGCAGGTGGCAGCACTGCCCATACTCACCGTCCAGATTCATATGGATGGTGCAGATCCCATGTTTAAAGGTGGGTGGTCCCACATAGGAGTGGCCCACCCATATTAATATTATCAATATACATTATATATTATATATTATAATATAACATGATGTATGTATATATATATATATATATATATATATATATATATATATATATATATATATATATATATATATATATATATATATATATAAAGCCACCGTCCAGAGATCCATGGATGCTCTGGACGATGCTGATCTAACGTACAAGATCATGGTGAGTCCACACGTGTGGCCCACCCCTCATACACATATACTGTATAATATTATATTAATACATATTGTACTATCTCTCTTCTATTTTTTTTTTGAAAGGGATTGTGTATGGAAAATACATACATCAAATGTGGTCCCCACCACCTGCACGTGTGACACGTGCAGGATGGGCTTCACATATGTACAGATGGGTAGGTGCGTGGTGGACCAGCCAACCCACTCCCTTCATCAAGGTAGGCCACATGTCGGGGTGGGTCCCCACTGTCCAAAACAATGGACGGTGTGTGAAAGACAAATCAAGGTGGATCTCACCGTCCAGGCCTTTGCACTGGACGGTGCAGATGAAATACGTCATCAAAGTGGGTCATATCCCACATGTGGCCACCACATAGTGCTACTGTACGTACGGTAGTTGTACGCAGGTCGTGTGGTGTGGTTAAAACACATGCATCATGGTAGCCCTCAGAATTCTCTGACGTCAATTGCAGCAGCTATAAGATGCTAGGCTCCTGCCCAGCAGTCCAGATGGACGGTGCAGAGTAGATGGGTCCACACACGTGGACGCCGCATGCCATCAAGGAGGGCCCCACGGCTGATGATCAGCGTGGATAAAACACATACATCACACGGACTCATGGCCTAAATGGTATGGATATGATACATAATGTATCATCAGGTGGGCCACATCAAGAGAGAGAGAGAGAGAGAGAAGAACCCACCTTTGATCTTTTCATCCTTCTTCCGCCAATATGATCTAGAGCTCCAAGGGGATGATTTCAACGGTCGAGATGTTCTTTAGATGGTGGAGATGGGAGGTAGGATGTGGGTCACATATAGCTTCTCCTCTCCCATGAAAAGTGTTTGGACGTTGGCTTGCTTGAGAAGTGGAGAAAATGAGAGAGAGGATGGGATGTAAGGGGAGAGAGAGAGAGAGAGAGAGAGAGAGAGAGAGAGAGAGAGAGAGAGAGAGAGAGAGAGAGAGAGAGAGAGAGAGAGAGAGAGAGAGAGAGAGAGAGAGAGATGGGTGTAAGTGACGGGTGATGTGTACTTGACATGTAAGGGATGGATTTGTAAGAGAGAGTTGACTTTAAGGGAGGGGTGGTTGTACTTGAAATGATGTAGTGATTGATGTGATTGATGGGATTGATTTGACATGTTCTCTCTCGAGTTTTGCAACTGCACGGCGTTTTCCTCAAACTGAACGCGGGGACATATCTCTTGGCCTGGGTATTGCCTTGGCGCGCGAGTAGCGGCATCAGAATCACTGCGACGGCAAGGTCGCTAGGGTACAAGTCTCGGGTTGACAAGACTCGGTTTAGGATCACGCGCAAAGGTCAGATAAAGGTCGAAGGTTGTCGAAATTTGACCAAAAAAATTGTGGAAGCATACGGAACGGTACGATCTAGGATACGGGTCTTACAATTCCCTTCACTTCACGGTCATTTGCATGCATTTCGCAGTCAATTCACTTCAAACCATGATCATTACCATGCATTTCACGGTCATCCCAAATAATTCTGTGTTGATTCATGGTCATTTCGAGGTATTTCGTGGTCAATTCCCTTCACTTCATGGTCATTTGCATGCATTTTGTGGTCAATTCGCTTCAAACCATGATCATTCCCATGCATTTCACGATCATCCCAAATAATTCCGTGTTGATTCACAGTCATTTCGAGGCATTTCGCGGTCAATTCCCTTCACTTCACGGTTATTTGCATGCATTTCGTGGTCAATTTGCTTCAATTCATGATCACTTTCATGCATTTCATGGTCATCCAAAACAATTCCGTGTTGATTCACGGTCATTTCGAGGTCAATTTCCTTCACTTCACGGTCATTTGCATGCATTTTGCGGTCAATTCGCTTCAAACCATGATCATTCCCATGCATTTCACGGTTATCCCAAACAATTTCGTTTTGATTCACGGTCATTTCGATGCATTTCACGGTCAATTCCCTTCACTTCACGGTCATTTGCATGCATTTCGCGGTCAATTTGCTTCAAAGAGCAGCAGAAAATTGATTTTCACTGTTGAAACTAGACCACACCACAATGAGCAGCAGAAAATTGATTTTGTAGGGCCCACCATAATATTTGTTTTCAATCCAATCTATTCATAAGGTCACAAAGACCTGGATGAAGTAGGAAAAAAAATTTTCATAATGGGTTCGTGTTTAGGGTATAGGTTTTGGTTTTGGTTTATGTTATAGGTTTTAGGATTTGAGAATGGGTTTGGGTTTAGGTTATAGGTTTTGGTTTTGGTTTAGGTTATAGGTTTTGGTTTAGGTTATAGGTTATAGGTTTAGGTATAAGTTTTAGGATTTGAGAATGGGTTCGGGTTTAAGTTATAAGTTTTGGTTTCGGTTTAGGTTATAGGTTAGCGGTTTAGGTTAAGGTTTAGGTTTAGGTTATAGGTTTTTGGATTTGAGAATGGGTTCGGGTTTAGGCTATAGGTTTTGGTTTTAGTTTAGGTTATAGGTTTTGGTTTTGGTTATAGGTTTTGGGATTTGAGAATGGGTTCGAGTTTAGGTTATATGTTTTGGTTTTGAGAATGGGTTCGGGTTTAGGTTATAGGTTTTGGTTTAGGTTATAGGTTATAGGTTTAGGTTAAGGTTTAGGTTTAGGTTTTGGGATTTGAGAATGGGTTCGGGTTTAAGTTATAGGTTTTAGTTTTGGTTTAGGTTATAGGTCATAGGTTTAAGTTAAGGTTTTGGTTTAGGTTTAGGTTATAGGTTTTGAGATTTGAGAATGGGTTCGGGTTTAGGTTATGGGTTTTGGTTTTGGTTTTGGTTTAAGTTTAGGTTATAGGTGTTGGTTTAGGTTATAGGTTATAGGTTTAGGTTAAGGTTTTGGTTTAGGTTTAGGTTATAGGTTCTGGGATTTGAGAATGGGTTCGGGTTTAGGTTATAGGTTTTGGTTTTGGTTTAGGTTATAGGTTATATGTTTAGGTTAAGGTTTTGGTTTTGGTTTAGGTTATAGGTTATAGGTTTTAGTTTTGGTTAAGGGTCAGGTTTAGGTTATAGGTTTTGAGATTTGAGAATGAGTTTGGGTTAGGTTATAGGTTTTGGTTTTGGTTTAGGTTACAGGTTTTGGTTTAGGTTAAGGTTAGAGGTTTTTGTTTCTTGAGAATGAGTTCGGGTTTAGGTTATAGGTTGTGGTTTTGGTTTAGGTTATAGGTTTTGGGATTTGATAATGGGTTCGGGTTAGGTTATAGGTTTTGGTTTTGGTTTAGGTTACAGGTTTTGGTTTAGGTTAAGGTTTAGGTTTAGGTTAGAGGTTTTGGGATTTGAGAATGGGTTCGGGTTTAGGTTATAGGTTTTGGTTTTGGTTTAGGTTATATGCTTTGGGATTTGATAATGGGTTCGGGTTTAGGTTATAGGTTTTGGTTTTGGTTTAGGTTTAGTTTATAGGTTTTCAGATTTAAGAATGGGTTATGGTAGTTTATTGTCAAATTCCAAAACCTATAACTTAAACCTAAACCTTAACCTAAATCAAAACCTATAACCTAAACCAAAACCAACACCTATAACCTAACCCGATCCCATTCTCAAATCTCAAAACCTATAACCTAAACCTAAACCAAAACCTTAACCTAAACCTATAACCTATAACGTAAACCAAAACCAAAACCTATAACCTAAACCCAAACCCATTCTCAAATGCCAAAACCTATAACCTAAACCTAAACCAAAACCTTAACCTAAACCTATAACCTATAACCTAAACCAAAACCTATAACCTAAACTTAAACCTTAACCTAAACCAAAACCTTTAATCTAAACTAGAACCAAAACCTATAACCTAAACCCGAAACCACTCTCAAATCTCAAAACCTATAACCTAAACCAAAACCAAAACCTTAACCAAAACCTATAACCTATAACCTAAACCAAAACTAAAACCTATAACTTAAACTCGAACCCATTCTCAAATCCCAAAACCTATAACCTAAACCTAAACCAAAACCTTAACCTAAACCTATAACCTATAACCAAAACCAAAACCAAAACCTATAACTTAAATCCGAGCCCATTCTCAAAACCAAAACCTATAACCTAAACTTGAACCCATTCTCAAATCCCAAAACCTATAACCTAAACCAAAACCTATAACCTAAACTAAAACCAAAACCTATAGCCTAAACCCGAACCCATTCTCAAAATTAAAACCTATAACCTAAACCCGAACCCATTCTCAAATCCCAAAACCTATAACCTAAACCAAAACCTATATAACCTAAACTAAAACCAAAACCTATAGCCTAAACCCGAACCCATTCTCAAAACCAAAACCTATAACCTAAACCCGAACCCATTCTCAAATCTCAAAACCTATAACCTAAACCTAAACCAAAACCTTAACCTTAACCTATAACCTATAACCAAAACCAAAACCAAAACCTATAACTTAAACCTAAACCCATTCTCAAATCCTAAAACCTATAACCTAAACCTAAACCAAAACCTTAAACTAAACCTATAACCTATAACCTAAACTAAAACCAAAACTTATAACTTAAACCCGAACCCATTCTCAAAACCAAAACCTATAACCTAAACCCGAACCCATTCTCAAATCCCAAAACCTATAACCAAAACCAAAACCTATAACCTAAACTAAAACCAAAACCTATAGCCTAAACTCGAACCCATTCTCAAATCCAAAAACCTATAACCTAAACCTAAACCTTAACATAAACCGTTAACCTATAACCTAAACCGAAACTAAAACTTATAACCTAAACCCGAACCCATTCTCAAATCCTAAAACCTATACCTAAACCTTAACCTAAACCTATAACCTATAACCTAAACCAAAACCTATAACCAAAACCAAAACCTATAACTTAAACCCGAACTCATTCTCAAATCCCAAAACCTATAACCTAAACCAAAACCTATAACCTAAACTAAAACCAAAACCTATAGCCTAAACCCAAACCCATTCTCAAAACCAAAACCTATAACTTAAACCCGAACCCATTCTCAAATCCCAAAACCTATAACCTAAACCAAAACCTATAACCTAAACTAAAACCAAAACCTATTGACTAAACCCGAACCCATTCTCAAAACCAAAACCTATAGCCTAAACTTAAACCCATTCTTAAATCACTAGGAATGACTGTGAAATGCATGGAAATGACGATGAAGTGAAGTGAAATGACTGCGAAGTGCATGGAAATGGCCGTGAAGTGAAGTGAATTGACCGTGAAGTGCATCGAGTTGACCGTGAATGAACACGGAATCACTAGGAATGACCGTGAAATGCATGGAAATGACGATGAAGTGAGTGAAATGACTGCGAAGTGCGTGGAAATGGCTGTGAAGTGAAGTGAATTGACCGTGAAGTGCGTCGAATTGATCGTGAATGAACATGTATTCGCTAGGAATGACCGTGAAATGCATGGAAATGACGGTGAAGTGAAGTGAAATGACCACAAAGTGCGTGGAAATGGCCGTGAAGTGAATTGACCGTGAAGTGCGTCGAATTGACACAGAATCCCTAGGAATGACCGTGAAATGCATGGAAATGACGGTGAAGTGAAGTGAAATGACCGCGGAGTGCGTGGAAATGGCTGTGAAGTGAAGTGAATTGACCATGAAGTGTGTCAAATTGACCATGAATGAGCACGAAATCACTAGGAATGACCATGAAATGCATGGAAATGACGGTGAAGTGAAGTAAAATGACTGCGAAGTGCGTGAAAATGGCCGTGAAGTGAAGTAAATTGACCGTAAAGTGCGTCGAATTGACCGTGAATCAACATGGAATTGCTAGGAATGACCGTGAAATGCATGGAAATGATGGTGAAGTGAAGTGAATTGACCGCGAAGTGCATGAAAATGGCCGTGAAGTGAAGTGAATTGACCGTGAAGTGTATTTTTAACCATCGACCCGATGGAATCTCAAAAAATTACTATGTTATTTGGCTAAATTAGCTTCTCCTACCCCAAAATCATATATGGTACATTATGTAACTCATTCTAGTTTAGGAGATATGCTTATTAAATAAATAGATAAAGAAATGAATTACGAGAGAAAAATATTTTTATATACTTATATATACATATTTACATAATTATGTATTTGAGAAAAATGTAAGGGAGAAAAATTTCTCCCCATTAAAAAAAAAAAAAAAAACTGCGAAAAAAATACAAAAAATAACAAAGAACCTATTGCTACGAATTTTAGCTACAGTTATTATCCGTAGCCATAGGGACCATCCTATGGGCGTGGCTAGAGCTGTACACGAGTCGAGTCAAGTTGAGTATCGCCCTACTCGTACTCGGCTATTAACGCCCGAGTGCTGCTCGTACTCGGCTCTACTCAGCCAACGAGCATGGACTCCCTGCTCGTACTCTACTTGCTCGAGTACGAGTAGTAAACGAGTCGAGTCGAGTCCAAGTTTTCGAGGAGAGTTCGAGTACGAGCTGAAATCGAGTCGAGTGCGAGTTTTCGAGGTGAGTTGGAGTCAACTAATAATTATTTTATATACAATTAAAATAATAATTTAAAAAATAATTCTTACCTGATGGACGGGCGGGCACCGGGCAGAGGTGGGACGACCTGTGGACAGGGGTATCGGGAAATGAGTGGACGAGCTGCAGCCTGCAGCAAGGATAGGGGCACCGGGCAGGGCAATGACGAGCTGCGGACAGGGCAGGGCAGTGACGAACTGCGGACAGGCCGCCGGACAGTCGTTGTGGCCTCCGGACAGGACAATGTGAGCGCCCTAAGAAAGAGAGAGGGAAGAAGAAGGGTAGCTGGGTAAGGGAAATGGCGATCGGGCAGGGCAGGTACTGCCGGACGGTCATTGTGGCCATGCGGGTTAGGGTTTTTTAAAGAGAGAGAGGGTTTTTTAGGGAGAACGTCGGAAGACTCGGAACGACTGAACAGGGGCACCGGGCAAGCGGCAGAGAGAGAGAGAGAGAGAGAGAGAGAGAGAGAGAGAGAGAGAGAGAGAGAGAGGGAAGAAGAGGGACGGGCCACGGGGCCAGACGGGAGTGACTGAGACTGAGAGAGAAAGAGAGGGAAGGTTTGATTTGAACGGGCGCTGGGTGCTGGTCGCTGGGAGGGAGGAAGGGAGGGAGGGTTTTTTGTTTTGTTTTACGCGGGCAGGCGAAAGGATGAAAGTGACAGGGAGAGACAATTTTAGTTTTAGGGCTACCCAGTCCCTGGTCGAGTACGAGTCTCGAGTCGAGTACTATCCAACTCGTACTCTACTCGAAATAATAACGAGTACCAAAATTGTACTCATACTCGGCTCAAACAACTGATGAATCGAGTTGAGTCGAGTAAAAGCGAGTCGAGTCGAGGGAGTACCCGAGTTTTCTTTGCTCGTGTACAGATCTAGGCGTGGCTCTGCCAGATTGGCGTGGCCACGCCGTACAGGCCAGCAAGTGGCGCGGGGGGCCCCCAGGTTAGCGTGCCCACCCCCAATGGACCTTATTGCTATAGGTCTGACCGCAGCAAATGACTTTGCCATTCTGCTTTGAACGTCTACCGTTGAAACCCTTTCAGGGGTTATGGAAGTTTTGGATCATTACGAAATTTTTTTTCCTATTCATCCAGGTCTTTGTGACCTTATGAATAGATAGGATGGAAAATAAATGTTATGGTGGGCCCTACAAAAGTTTCAACAGTGAAAATCAATTTTCTGCTGTTCTTTGTGGTGTGATCCAGCTGATCTTTGGATATGTTTTTTTTTTTTTTTTTGGATAATGCTCCGTAATGATCTCAAAATATGGATGAACGTTGTGGATATAATAAATACATAACTGATGGGCCCATGTAACGTTGATCTCCTTTGAACCGTTCGTACAACTGGGAGTTCGAGGAGCGTCAACGCTTGAAGGAAAAAGCAGGGGGTATTTTTGACCTTTTGCAAGGCATCCGTACACCTGGGGAGTATTATTGGAAAGTAAAATGGGGTGGGCTTCGTCTCGGGAATGGGCCATATAGTGGTCGTACAGTTGGAAATTTCTCTTGTGCAAGTAATGAAACTTGGAGCACTGTAAAGTGCTCTCAGGCACTCAGAGCATTAGAGCAGATCTCATTATACTTCTTATATATCCACAGCCCATGGATATGTATATTATCCCTGGTATTTCAGTTCGTACAAGTGGAGCCCCATGATTCAGTGATCTAAAAACCTTGATGTGGTGGGACCCACTCTTGATGGACCAACTCCTTGGATTTCTGGGGGAGGACCTCATCAAACTCACGCTTCCAACAACTTTTCGGAGGTGGCTTCCGTTTAGTCAATTTTAAAAGTGTTCTCGACGTAAATCGGAAATAAAGAGCCCTGTTCACAATAGAAAGGTTGTTCCATCAATGGAAACAACAATAATTCAAGAGGGCAGATCCAATACAAACTTCTCTAGGATAAGCTCAATCTGCAAATTGCCGCAAGCAGCCCACCATATGTATTAACGACATCCAATCTGTCTATAATGTGAGTGCCTCCTATCTCCTTGGATCCCAAAACTCAGTTTCATCGAAGACCCAGTTGTGCCACAGCTTGCAAAATCATGCCTAAAACCTCTAAAAATCACTGGTTGTGGCCCACCTTAGTTTTGGAATGGCCTGATGTTCTAGGTGTTCATTCATCCCAGTCGGATGCATCTTATGAATGGATTAAAAGGAATATACAGAGCACGGTGCACCTCACATACAACCTGGAAGCTGCTTAATAGTGGGTGACCCCATCCCAACGGCTCCTTCAGTTATGGCCCACCTGAGTTTTGGATCAGTCTGATTTTTGGGCGCCAAGGAAATCAAATAGCAGGAAGAATTGATGAATGGATTCGATGTTATTAAAACACCATGGTGGGCCCCACACCTTGATTTGTATGTAAAGCTTTAAGTGCTTAACGTAGAAACTTTTTAGTGGATCGGCCACATTATTCAAAATCTGCTCATTCCTTTCCTCCCAAGCAGCGCAAAATCCCTCAATGCATGGATCACTGAATCGTTAATCCCATTCGTACAAACCAAACTCTATAATCTTGTAATTTCTCTAATTACAAAACAAATGCAAGAATCCTATTATCAGTTTCTGATTTAGAAAGAAATAGCAAAAATCTTAGCAAATCTTAGCATGTGTACATTTTGAGTAGCCAGAAATTATCCAAGTTAATTTTTTCCACATTTCAGTAGTAGCTTGCTAGGATTTTACTCGGAAACGAAAAACGACGGTTGGTTAAGATTCAGCTTACATAATTAAGTAGGTGTGGGCCGCTACAGGCAGCTCTACTGGCAAGCGGCTTGACTCCCTTCGCTTCTGACCCAGGGGGTGCGCCATCCTCACAGACATTGGTTACATCAAGAGCAGACAATGGCAATGATTTTTGGCCTGAAAGAATAAAACAACATAGAATGTTTCTAAAAATAACATCATAGAATCTGGGTTAGATATCTCAGAAAGAAATTTCACGCTGGGTGAAACTTATCTTTGGGAACTGGGCTGACTTGGCCCAATCAACACCTAACAAGTTAAAGCAGGTGGGACCCACTTCCCATTCACTGGACAGTAATGAGATTGACCCATAGCAAAGTTCACATTGGGTGTTTCAAAATGGTTCATCAAGAGTGTGACTGGATAAAATCAGACAAGGTTGAAGCTGGTTGCACGTCTTCCACCAACTGTCCATGGTTGGATGGTGGTCATGTTTACCATAGCTAGGTTTTACCATTGATCTTTCACAGGTACTACACCTTGCATCAATACAGAAAGAGCCCCACGAGAGCAGGCTCCTTGTGCGAGTAAGATTAATCTAGGAGGAACACATATAAAAATTGCACTTCACTCACGTGGGCAAACTGGGCCATAAATCAGGTGAGTAACACCATGTGCCTTTGCGAAAATCAGCTGTGTCCACTCATCACGTCAGCCAAATACATACAAAAGGAATCAATTGTACAATACATCATCTAGTGGCTTGCATTCAGCATACGAGGGAACAAACATGGTGGACTGCCTGACAATTGGGTTGGATATCTGGGACATGTGGCCAAGAGATGGATCCAAATCAGACTTGTTCCAATAGTCTTTACAATTTACATCTCTTCTCAAAAGGGTAGAAAGGTTTGCAAATCAACAAGAAAGACACACAAAGAAACAAAACAAGCTAACCAAAAAAAAAAAAAAAAACAAGAAAGACACAAAATGAATGGAAAATTTTCCAAATGAGAGAAAAAGGGGAGCTACTTTGATTACCGAATGGATGACCACGAAGAGATGCCTGTAATTCACGAACGTCTCTACGTGTATGGGAGCTCATAGAGAATATTACTCTCATATATGCTACTGCCACGCATTTGTATGCAAGAGCGGTGGCAGCAATCTCCCCATTATGCTGGAACGAAATGGCGCATTGCCTGTGTATGGGATAGTAAGCTATAAATATGAAATTCAATCATGTACATCCTTTTTTTGATACTCCATTTAGTAAACAACACAAATGTCCAAAAACTCAGATAATTGGTAGTGGGCATAACACACTAAAAAATTTGCACATGAGAAATTATATTGATATGCTCTAGGTAAATCATAATCTGTTTTTTAAGATAATGAAATTTTAATAAGCTGAGCATTGTTTTAAAACTTGCTGACTCGACTTGAAAATCAGCTGAGTCAACTCCACTCAGTCAGATTACGAGCCAAGTCGACTCAACTTGGAGAGATTTCAAGCCGAGTCCCAAACTCAGTCGATTTAATGCGACTCGCTCTAACTTAAGTCGAGTCACTTGCATTGTCGGACCTCTTGTTAATTAAATGTGAGGGAAAAAAAAAAACATGGTTAGGATTCGAACCCAAGACCTCTTATAAAGAGGTTGAACAATCAACAACCAAGTAACGTGCCAATTGCATGTTTATCTTCTTAGTGAAATGCTCCAACCCAACAAATATTAACTATGGGTCAATGGCCTTTAATATGGACGGTCAAGATTGCTTCCACAAAATAGGTCCAATCGAACATTTGATCCATTTATTTGTTAGGGCCCATCATGGATTGCCCATGATTCTAAAGAATCACAGACTGTTAGACAATCCCATCCATAGCATGGAAAAAGGATGACTAAAGAAAATAAGGCTAAATCAAGGATGAAGCAGATTATCAGATTAGTATGATTTTTGCATGGTTCCTTAAAAAAAAGGGTTTTTGCATGGTAGTCCGCAAAATCATGTCCAGACCTAATATTCAGAATGATTAGTTGGACTGTCGAAGTGGACCAATACAACTAACCGCACTATGACTTATAGTGCGGTTTGAGACCACTAAAGCATTTATCATTTTCTTATTTATAATCGTAAAATAAACTAAAGTAATTTTAATAATTCCTGCCATCCCTACTGTTTTCAATTTATTGGTATTAACTATCAAGTCAAGTCAGGTCAAATCTTTGAATTGACTCAACCCGGGTGGACACCGAATCGAGTCAGGTTATCAAATTTTGAAACTATGAAGCTGAGAAGACTGAGCCAAGGGAAGAGAATTCCAGATAACACGGGAGAATTCCCTATACAAAGCGATGGCCAGATCACTCCATTCTGCCAGCTCATCATCGATGAAGTAAATCCTCTCTAACAACATGAGAAACCAAATGCTTAGTCTAATGCAAGAGATGTAATTTTCTCAACAGCATATCACAACTCCCATGGCTCAACCCTGGTTTTTCTGTTAACAACAAAACGTAACTCACGAATGGGTAGGCTTAATCTGGCGAAATTTGCAATATGAAACCTTGAATCGTCCTGGTCACAGAATTGGGCATAAATAGAGACAAACTTTGGGCCTCTTGATAATTTTGGCTTGGATGCATTACATGCCAATTATGACGACAAGTTGAAATAAGTTAGATGCCGATGTCTATTAGTAGGGTGAAGTACTCCTTGAACACGGGAGAATGTTGTAGGCCCATAGTATGTTCCACTGTGTGCTGAATTTTTGGACTGTTGCGGTTGTTTTTGTGCTAAAATTCTACATTTACAACTTCTTTATATATATATATATATATATATATATATATATATATATATATATATATATATATATATATATATATATATAAAGATTAAACCAGTTGATTTTGTTGACTCTCGAATACTTTTGGGATTCTAAAAAGAGTAAGATTAGGATGTGGAAGGAACTATAGTTTTATGAGATCTTGTTTAAGTGCCTGTAGTGCAACAATTTCAAGTTCAGTAAGTTGTTTATCCCTTTATTCAAATATTCTTGTGTGGTGCATTTACTATTGTGCAACACGCCAACAATATAATGAATCGAGATCTAATCTCCGGTCTCACCCACAAATGATAAATAATAAGAAATATAAACTAGAAACAGATCAAAGTAATCCAAACAAACTACAAGACAAGATATACGTGAAAAAAATAATAAACTAGGATAAAAGACCACAGATGCAAACTTTCACTATGAAGAAAAACGAAGATTAAAAGGCAAAATACTAACCATTCCCTTAGAAGTACAGAGAAAATTCTTTGTCCACGCCTTAAAATTATTTTTTAATATCCCAATGCCTTAGAAAAGCCTTAAGGATACCCATATATAGTTTAGGAAACTTTCCTTTTACACCCTTACGAAAGCCGACTCAAAAATCCGTAGTCCGTATCAAATCCGGAAACGAATATGCGTAACCACGACCGGTCAAGCAGACTGCACAATCGGTCGAGTGGACCCCTCGACTGGTCGAGCATGGGCCACTACCGGTCGAGCACTTCGGAACAAAAAATCTAATGCTCATTAGACTTTGAGTCGAGCTAGTCCATGACTGGTCGAGTAAGGGCAATGACTGGTCAAGTAGGGGCCACGATCGGTCGTGTGACCTCTAGATATGGCTCCACATCTCAACAATCTTCCACTTGAAGACACATCGCCATAAACCTTCATTTTCTACATCCGGAGTGCATCACCTCTCCATCTTCAAGTCTGAAGACAAATCAAAGCTGAACAGAGGTTCAGCTTGTCCCGTGTGACCGCCTTGGTCAGCATATCCGCAGGATTCTCACTTGTATGAATCTTTTCTAGAGTAATTGATCCATCTTCTAGTAATGAATGTATGAAGTGATATCTGATGGCAATATGCTTGGTCCTTAAATGAAAGAATGGATTCTTAGCCAAGTATATTGCATTATGACTCTCACTATACAACTTGCAATTTGCTTGCTTCTTACCCAACTCTTCCATGAAACCTTGCATCCACACTATCTCCTTGCATGCTTCTGTAGCCGCAACATATTTTGTTTCTTTCGTACTGATAGATATTATTTTCTATAACTGAGAGACCCAACTGACTGCAGCACTATCCAGAGTAAAGACATAACCTGTAGTGCTTCTTCTGCTATGGATATCTCTTGCCAAATTTAAATCTACGTAGCCTTGTAGTTTGATTTTCGATCCACCATAACATGGCCCTACATTCTTAGTACCTACCAGGTATCTAAGGATCTAATTCACAGCTTTCCAATGTTCCTTTCCAGGGTTGTTCATGAATCTTCTAACAACTCCCATTGCTTGAGCAATGTTTGACCTTGTGCTCACCATAGCATACATGAGACTCCCAATAGCTGATGCGTATGAGACTTTAGCTATGTAGTCTCATTACTTGTAACACCCTGAAAATCGGGGGTCGTGTAGAAACCCAACTCCCGAGTTCCAGACCATCACTTATGCAACAAAATGAATATAATTCAATGTTTTCTGAGTTAGAGCATTCACATGAGTAAGATTATACCAAAACTGCAATTTATACTTTAGATCCAGTGATAAAATGCAAGCGGAAGACTATCATATATATATATATATATATCACTGTATGAAAACAAAATAATCTCAAACTGTCTCCAAAGTATGAATACATCTCTGAGTCTCATATACATGTCATAAAGCAAAAATAAATGTCAGGTGATAGTCCAACTAGCATGTCCTGCTGATCCAGGTCACCTACGCAAAGCCGTCAGCGAACTGCATATGCGAGAACTCGTCCTGGTCCTCGTCGTAGTTCGGCTCCGCGTCCTGAATCGCATCGCCACCTGTATCTAAGACAGGGTCTGGTGGGTATTGCAAACACCATCCCGTAATGTGGGAGTGAGTGATCAACTCAGTGGAATAATAGAGCAAAGATTAGCATGTTATCAAATCAATCACGCGATAATAGCAAAGCAATCAATCAAACATTCCTAGATACTGTTGTTAATATATGCATGAAATGACATGATGGATGCCCTCACCGACATACTCCCACATGCGGCACCATCTGCGTCCGCGGCATGCTTGCGTTCCTCAGTGCTCCACATCTTCCAGGCACATGCAATGCGATATGGATAATGATTACTAAGTTGTTATTAGTCCACTCATACAGCAGTATTGGAAAACTAAGGTACATTCCTTATATCAATCCCAACACAGATCCTGTTTAGGGTCGTCACTCCTAGTAATCTCATACGATGTTATATTTATAGGTCACTGTAAGAGGTGCCAGGGTTGTTGCTCGCACTCGTTGCACCGCTCTCCCATCACCTTATCAATACAGGCCTAATATACTCTTGTTGCTACGGAAGGGTCGTCGCCTCCCGTAGACTCAGAATATGCTCGAGGTCACTACAAGGGGCTCATCACCAATCAATGTAGGCCGACAGCTCGAATGTAGTGTCCCATACCACCACAATCGGTTCACGAGTCAAATGTGCTCACTGGTCACTACGGGGAGGTTTGTGGCCCCAGCGTAGGCCGACAGCTCGACCACGGTGTCCCATACCACCATGCCCGGCTCATGAGTCTTTATGGATCAAGGTACAATGGTTATCAGGATTTCCAATGGTAAGTTCAGTATCCTAGGTTCAAACAGTTATGACTCATACATGGTGAACATACAATGACCAGTCGGGTTACTTGATGGGCTCGACTAGTACGAGTGCATCTCAAGCTAAACGACATGAAGTGCATAAAACACTGCCTAACTACTACCGCCAACCCAAAACATGACTCGCGTTCATCGACGCGTCCTTCGTGGCAAATAGAAGCTAACCACGAATTTGATCTATTACCGACTACCTGGACTGAAACATAGCCCCAAGCATTTGTAAATCAACATTAGTGTCATATGAGAGTAATAGAAATGAAATACAACAATACAAGCATGTTGACACATGTTATAACATACAACTTAAGTAAATCATTCAACACATACATTTCATATATATAATGAAATTAATACATATAGCCAACATGATGGAATTCATATACATCCGCATATTAATTGAGAATTCAATCTCAAAACAAATTCACGACACCATTACTCAATACATACTAATATAATCATTTATACAAACACTTAGTCTACACACTTTAGTCTACATAGCGTATGTCGAGTCAAAGTGCGCATTAGGGCGAATCTCTTCACTAAATAGATCATGCACGTATTCCTAATATTCTAACACGACAAATAACCATGGCAAATATTTCAGCAAAATATAGACGTAAACAGTATTTCCTACAAATGACTAAAATACCATAAATCTCATATTTTCCATACGCAGTCGAAATGGAAAACGGATAGCATGTTCTACATGTCAAACGGCGTTCTCTTCGATAATATACTATTAAACGACATTGAAAGCTTTGAAATCAGTCAATCAAAGTATCTAAAATCCTCACCTTTCGCCTTAGACATGTATCGATTCGAATAGAACATATACGCTTCGTCAACGGCGTAAATGCGACCTAATGCACAAGATACATAAGCTACTTCGCTATTGTATCAAAGAAATCCCTAAAACATCAAGTGGTTAGGGTTTTCTTACCTAGAAGTGCGTTGGAAATCACCGGAAAAGTGATTTGAATGCGATGCTTCGGTACATGCAATAGC
This sequence comes from Magnolia kwangsiensis, assembly GCA_037074715.1. NCBI lineage: Eukaryota > Viridiplantae > Streptophyta > Magnoliopsida > Magnoliales > Magnoliaceae > Magnolia > Magnolia kwangsiensis. The sequence continues at coordinate 31,679,776 of CM073585.1, read as the reverse complement.
TGGTGCAAGTGGCGGAAAATCTCTCCCACAACTCTCTCACAATCTCTTACTTTCTCTCTCTCTCTCTTTCTAGGGTTTCAAGGAAATTCGGATGGGAGAGATATGAGAGGGTTTAAGGCCCTTATATAGGCTAAAATCTAACCTAATTAGACTTGGGAACAAGGTATACTTGAGTTATAACCAAATCGGGACTTTTTCGATCCAAAAGGGTGTTTCGAGAGGTCCCCTGGCCGAACGCGGTCGGACTTAAGCTCATGCATACTGGATCTTGCTCACACTAAGTTTTCAAACCGGTATAGTTCCTAGATCACACGTGGCGGTCCAGTTTCAGTTCAGCAGTCATCGTACCTAAAGCAGGTCTACAAGTCTCATGATATGAAAGAGAAATTTTTTCTGATCTGAGGATGAAATTTGGCTGAATTCTGACGGTCAGAACGCTTAATAATAACGCGCAACGACACGTGCCAGATTTGGAATTAATTTCCTAAACCTTTACCCTATTCTCACTCTCTTCAGTCCAGGCTCAATGAAATAGCCTCAGAACATCGGTTGGGCTTGATTTTTGAAATGATTGTCAAGTCCAGCTATGCAGTCATAACGGTCTAAGATTGTAGATATCGAACTTTCGACGTGCGGTCTAAATCCAATACGGAGTTTCAGAGGGTTCCTGAGAGCAAACGGGTTTAAAGTTTGATCCAAGGTTTCATGGTATTATAGCGTTATCGATTCTACAAGTTTTGGGTCTTGCAGAACGTATTTAAAGCGATCAGGGACAATTTCACAGCTACTCTAACGTAGAGCTAGTTAACTTACACTTATTTTCTAAAGGAATTAATCCTAAGTGATATCTGATCGAGTTGGTACTCGAATCTCTGTATGGATTTTTTCGAGGCGTTACATTACTCCTACGTCTTTGTACCTTTCTCCTTAGATAGCTTGAAGTGGTTGGCTAATGGAGTGCTAACCGACTTAGCGCCTCCCATATTGAATCGATCAAGTACCTTGGCTATGTACTTTGCCTGTGACAAAACCATTTTCTTATTTTCCCTGTTACACTTTATCCTCATGCCTAGGATTTGTTTTGCAGCTCCTAAATCCTTCATGACAAATTCTCTAGATAATTTCTTTTAAAATCTGAGATGTCCTTCATGCTTGAACCGGCCACAAACATATCATCAACGTATAGAAGAAGGATGGTGTACGACGTATCAAACTTCTTCAAGTAATAACAGTGGTTTGCATGATATCTCCTAAAACTGTTTCCCGACATGAAACTATCAGACTTCTTATACTACTACTTAGGGGCTCGCTTCAGGCCATGTAGACTCTTCTTCAGTCTGCACACCTTGTTCTCCTTTCCTGGTGCCATGTATCCTGTTGGCTGATGCATATATATCTCTTCTTCAAGGTCCCCATGAAGAAAGGCTGTCTTAACGTGTAGCTGCTCTAGATGTAAGTCCTCTGTATCCACTATACTCAAGACCATACAAATCGTAGACATTTTAACCACAGGTGAAAATATCTTGGTGAAACTGATACCTGCCTTTTGTTGAAACCCTTTCACAACCAGTCTAGCCTTATACCATTTCGAACCATCGTGCTCCTCCTTCAGTCTGTAAACTCACTTGTTATGAAGAGCTTTCTTACCCTTAGGTAGAGTGATTAGCTCCCATATACGATTAGACTCAAGAGAGTCCATCTCCTCATCCATGGCCTACTCCCACTTAACCCGTGTATCTGACTGTAATGCCTTTACAAAACACTCTGGTTCATTATTATCTGTTAGTAGTAAATAATTTAAGGAGGGTGAGTATTGGACAGTGGGTCTCCTCTCCCGAGTAGACCTCCTCACAACTGGTGTCTGTGGCTCTGCCTCATAATGATCATGTGCATGATCATCCTTTGGCATTATAACACCCGTTTCTTGTAACTCTTCCAACTCTATGAATTCCTTTTCTTCGGTCTTATTTTCTGCATCACTTTTTCATTGAAGACATGTCCTTACTTTTAATGATTTTACTATTTTCTGCATCCTAAAACTCGGAGCCAAAATCATGTTCCTGTGGCGTTATAACACCCGTTTCTTGTAACTCTTCCAACTCTATGAATTCCTTTTCCTCGGCCTTATTTCCCTACACACTGTCCTTATGCATCACTTTTTCATTGAAGACTACGTCATTACTTCTGATGATTTTACTGTTTTCTGCATCCTAAAACTCGGAGCAAAAATCATGTTGCCCGTAGCCTATAAACATGCACCTCCTAAACTTTACATTCAGCTTGTTTTTGTGCTCTGCATCAATGTGAACATGTAAAGTGCAACCGAACACTATGAGATGTGCAAGGTTCACTTCTTTCCAAGTTCACATTTCTTTTGGTAGCCCACCATCCAATGATGCTGATGAACTTCTATTGATGAGATATACGGCAGTATTCACAGCATCTACCTAAAACATCTTAGGCAACCCTGCATGTAACCTCAACCTCCTGGCGCTCTCAAGGATGGTCCTGTTAATGTGCTCAGTCACACCATTCTGCTGCAGTGCCTCTAGAATCGTTTCTGATGTTTGATTTCATTTGCTACATAATACTCTTCAAATCTCTTATCATAGTACTGTCCCCCATTATTAGATCTAAGACATTTTATTATTTTACATGTCTCATTTTCTACCATAACTTTTCACTTCTTAAATACATCAAATACATCAGATTTATGTTTTAGGAAATAGTAATATAGTTTTCTACTAGCATCATCAATAAAGGAAACAAAATAACGTGAGCCACTAAGAGATAATACCCATGCGGGTCCCTACACATCAGTGTGTACAAGCTCCAATAGATGCGTCTTTGGAGTATGTTTTATTTTCTTGAAGCTTACCCTCTTCTGCTTGCCATACATGCACCCTCGTAGAATTTCAAGTCAATAGACTTCAGCCCTGGTAGCTTCCCTTTAGACAACAACACTTTCATCCCCTTCTCACTCATATGTCCTAACCTCTGATGCCATAACTGGCCATTCACTTTAGTTGATGCGACTGAGAGTAAACTATACAATCCTGAAGTCACGTACAAAGTAGATAATGTAAGGAAGGTGAGTATCCAACCATGGTTCTCCTCTCCCAAGTAGACCTCCTTACAACCAGTGTCTGCAGCTTTGCCTCACTATTTTCATGTGCAAGTTCATCCTATGGTATTGTAACACCCATGTACGGTAACTCTTCTAATTATATGAGTTCTTTCTCCTTAGCTATATTTGCTGCACACTATTCTTATGTATCACTTTTTCATTGAAGAGTATGTCCTTGCTTCTGATTATTTTCTAGTTCTTTACATGCCAAAACCTATAGACAAAATCATGTTGCCCGTAGTCTATACACATGCATTTCTTGGACTTTATATCTAGCTTATTTCTATGCTCTGCATCAATGTGAACGTATGAAGTGCAACTGAACACTTTGAGATATGCAAGGTTCACTTCTTTTCTAGTCCACGTTTCTTCTGGTAACCCACCATCCAATGGTGGTGAGGGACTTCTATTGATGAGATATGCATCAGTATTCACAGCATCTGCCCAAAACATCTTGGGCAACCCTGCATGTAACCTCATGCTCTTGGCGTACTCAAGGATGGTCCTGTTAATGCACTCAACCACACCATTCTATTACAGTGCCCCTATAATCGTTTATGATGTTTGATTCCATTTACTGCACCATACTCCTCAAATCTCTTGTCACAGTACTCTCCCCCATTATCAGATCTAAGACATTTTACTGTTTTACCTTTCTCGTTTTCTACCATAATAATCCACTTCTTAAATACATCAAATACATCAGATTTAAGTTTTAGGAAATAGACCCATAGTTTTCTACTAGCATCATCAATAAAGGAAATAAAATAATGTGAGCTACCAAGAGATAATACCTGTGCGGATCCCCACACATCAGCGTGTATAAGCTCCAACAGATGCGTCTTTGGAGCACGTCTCATTTTTTTGAAGCTGACCCTCTTCTGCTTGCCATATATGCAGTCCTCACAGAATTCCAAGTCAATAATAGACTTTAGCCCTGGTAGCTTACCTTTATACAATAATACTTTCATCCCCTTCTCACTCATATGTCCCAACCTCTGATGCCATAACTGCCCATTCACTCCAGTTGATGCGACTGAGAGTGAACTATACGATCCTGAAGTCACTTACAAAGTACCTTCCTTTTTACCTTGAGATATCTCCAAGGCACCTTTTGTGATCTCTCAGGAATCACTAGTGAATGTCATCACATAAACGGTATCAGATAACTGCCCTACTGAGATTAGATTCCTTCTCAAACTGGTACATGTCTGACATCCTTCAATTTCAATGTGGTTCCATCGTTTTGATTTATATGAACGTCTCTATAATGTCTCAGAAAAATTTGTACAAAGACCCGAGTACTACCTCAAGCAGAAATCGCTAAGGACCATATCCTTTAGATATTAAGAGAGATTTAAGTAGTGCTAAACTGAATTACCTGTGAAATTAGCATTAATTACTTTAAATACGATCTGCAAGACTCAAAACTTGTAGAATCGTTAATGCTACGTTACACTAAAATCTATAATCCATCCCTAAACCCAGTTGCTCTCGGGAGCATCGTGAAACTTCATAACGGACCTGGACCGCACGTCGAAAGTTTGATTTCCACAAAACTATACGGTTATGACCACCTTGCTGGACTTGACAACCACCTCAGAAATCATGTCCTGATAGCACCCAGAAAGGCATAACTTGAGCCCGGAGTGAAGAGTGTGAGAAATGTGAATATTTTCAGGAATGAATTGAAACTTAAGTGAATTGAGTCGATCTACTTGCAGGTTAAATCTAAGGATTCAGAATGTTATAATCTGACCCAATTACATCCTTGGATCAGAAAAAATTTTCAACACATGACAGTGTACTTGTGACCCTGATCGAGCCCCGGTGACCATTGAACTGAAACTGGTTCACCATGATCGAACTGTAAACCTGATCAGACTGAAAACTTAGCTTGGCCTAGATCTAATGTCAGGAACTTTAAGTCTGACTGCATTCAGCAAAGGGGCCGCCAGAAGTGCTCCGTTGGATCGGAACAGACCCTATTTGGCTGTAACATAAGTATACCTTGGCCATGGGGCCATTCTCATCAGTCTGGGCCTATATAAGGGTCTGAAACCCTCTCTCTCTCTTGTCATACGATTTTACTAAAACCCTAGGAGAGAGAAGAGAAGAAAGAGAAGAAAAGAGAGAGAAAGTGTGAGAGAGAGTTGGAGTTTGTTCCTGAAATTCTTCCTTGCTGCTCCTTCTGCCGAATCAGTCAATCTGTATCACTATCCCAGTGATCCCGATTCCATTCTTAGGTAAGAAATCCTACCCCTAACCTGTTTTAGCATTTAAACAGAACATATGATGGAATAACTAACCTATTTCCCGTTATAGGTGGTCGTTATGCCGTATACAGAGGCTCGATTTACAAACTGAGTTCGATACTTGTTTATCAACGAAAGGTACGGACTATGAATGTTTAGGTTATGGTTTTCAAGGCTTTCAATGTCAGTAATGGTTTATGACTGACTTGATTGATGTCACATGTGTTTAGATACGAAGCTTTCCATATATTACGTCTAGCTATAAACTATGTTGATTATAATGCATTCTATGTGTTTGTCGAAATGTCTGAATAAATATAGAATTATAATTTATGCTTGCCATGCTTATTGACTAAGAATACATGATTGTTGTATGTATGGTGAACCCTTTGTAAAGGGGTTTGCTATAATACCTGTTATAACTACTTTATTCCATGTATTCGATATGTGTGGGCTAAGTATTCGATAAAATGCTTGAATGTGAAAATACTTGTTAAATGCATGTATTGAGGGTGTTGAGATGAGATTGTTAATTTCCTTAACTATCGTTATAGTATCTTTGATATAGCCTATCTTACTACTATGTTATATGGATGAAATGCCAATGTATGATAGTATGTGTAGTATGTGTTTGTTAAATTGCTCACGTCAGATTTATATCTGATTTCAGTTGTCACATGCTATTTTGGATTACTTTATATGAAGGCTATCATTTGAAGTGTGCTTGGGGCTCCGATGTAGTCCAGGCAATTGGTAATGGTATGTGATCGGTGGCCGAACTGTTTAGCCATGACAGACATGCCCGATGAATTCGAGTCGTACGCTGCTTGTCGGCAATAGTTAGGCCACATGGAGTTGCTTGCATGCTCCATGTCGATTGACTCGACGTATGCTCGTACCAGTCGAGCTGGTCAAGTAACCCGATTGGCTCGATGTGTGTTCACCATGTATGGACGCTACTGCTTGAATCTAAGGTATCAAACTCACCAGTGAAAACCCGTTTAATCTTGGTACCACGATCCCCTAAGACTCATGAGTCGGACATGGTGGTATGAGATATCGTAGTCAAGCTGTCGGCCTACGATGGGGTGACGAGCCTCCCCGTAGTGACCAGTGAGCAACCCAGACTCGTGAGCCGAATACGGTGGTATATGATATTGTATTCGAGCTGTCATCCTACACTGATCAGGTGATGAGCCCTTTATAGCGTCCTTGAGCATACTCTCAGGCTGCGTTGAGGCGATGTGCCTTTTCGTAGCAACTAGAGTATAAACTAGGCTTACAATGATCAAGTGACGAGCTCTTGATAGTGACCTAGAACTGCAACATCATATGAGATTTGCTAAGACTGACGACCCTAGAATAGATCATTGCTGGGAATTGATATAAGGGAGGTACCTTAGCTTTCCAATCCTACTGTATAAATAAACCTAAGTAAGAATCTGGCTAATCATCATGCATGCACCTCATTACGTGTGCGTTTGGCGTAGCTGGTCAAGCACTGGGAAAGTGTTGCATGCGCGATCGTGAGATGAAGTCGCTGAGGGAGCGTAGGCGAGGGCATGCATCATTATTTCATATCATTCTTGCATTAACAAGAGTACTCAGGAGATGATTGTTGTATTGCGTTATTATTACTGCTTGACTGAATTGATAATATGTTAACCTTTGCTTTATTGTTCCACTGAGTTGATTACTTACTCCTACATTTTGGGATGGTGTTTTACACACCAATCAGACTCTGTCTTAGCTGCAGATGGGAATGCAACGTGTGAGGCGGAGCCTGACTTCCTTGACGACGAGGAAGAATTCTCGTTTATGTAGTTCTCTGGTGGATTCACTTAGACCGTCCTGATCGGCGGGGGCTACAGGGCTTATCATTTGTAGTTGGACTATCTTGACATTTTGTATTTTTTTTTGAACTAATACATGTAATCATTCGACCTGGTAATGTAGACATTTTATATTTTTTTTGAACTAATACATGTAATCATTCGACCTAGTAATGTATTCATACTCTGGAGACCGGCTATGGACCATATGTTCCATGGATGCTTATATACATCTTTTAGTCTTTTGCTTATGTCTTTTAACTGCCTCTAGAGTATGCTATGCTGTTTGGTGTAATCCCACTCATGTTTAATGTACTCGTATAGACAAGATTCAATCATCATCATATATGTTGCATAAGTGATGTTTTGAAACTCGTGAGTTGGGCTCCTTCTCGACCCCTCGATTTTCAGGGCATTATAAGTTGGTATCAGAGCATGATTTGTATTAAATTGGACCATAGTTATGGTCACACAACGTATACTGATACACTATGACGTAGGAGGGCACGAGAAAATGTAAAAACAGCCTTAGAATTCTCACTTTCGCCAAATGGCGAAATCAGCTGAAATCGATCGAAGAGTTTGACACCATAGGCTTTTCCAATCACGTGAAACGATCCCACCGCATTTTTAGACCATCAATTGATGGGTTTAGATGAAGTATTAACCCATTATCACCTTAAATGACCCGAAAAACTCAAATGAACATGAGACAGGGCCCGAAATGGCTCGAACGGAGTTGGGGGGGCCGCATCGTGCAAATTGGGGGGACCCAAAGTGGGCCCCGGACCATTCTGGCATCTCGGGAGGGGGGTGGCCACCGCCCAACCTTTGCGGTGTCACGCTCGACCACAGAAGCACCGCGCGATCCGCAATCGAACGCTCCCGGGGCGGTTCAGGCCTGTCGGGCCGACTTATGTGGGGTGTTGTGGGGCCCACCAAATCATGTATGGACCCCTATTTCTTCCCCCTTTTCTCCTTTTTCCTCCTCTACATACTTCCAAGTTTTCCAAACCCCTCAAATCCCCCTCCCATCTTATTATCTTCCTTCTTCTTACACCACCAACACCACCCTTTCAAACCCCCTTTTTCTACAATCTTCTATTTGCATCAATCCCTCTTATTTGAGTACACAAATTCTTCTTTGTGTCTCAAACACCTCAAATCTTAACAAGCCTCTTCATCCCTCCATTCCATTTGAGTTCAATGGCCCTATTTGAGCTTGTAGCGGCCATCTTCTGTCTCTCCACCATTCTTTCCCTTATAGGGAAGAAGAGAGCTCCTATAGATGAAGCTGGGCCTAGTTGCCCTACCTGTCCGAGGAAGAAGGTGAGCGTTAAGGCTAATATAAGCGCCGCCCAGGAGTGAAGGTCGAAGTGGGATCTCGATCCCTGACTCCCGCTTGAGCAAGTGTTACCGGTGGGCTTTGAACACGGCCGTTTTGGTGGCCATAGAGTAGTATTTGAGGTCCACGTAGATGAGAAGTTATTTGGGCATCACCCGATTATGGATTACTTAGTGGAATCTGGGTGGGGCCCTATATTCGAGGGCAAGTCTCAGGCATGTGAGAACACGGTTCGTGTCTTCTATATGCATATACGGGACCCTACGCTGGAACCTCTGCAGTTCAAGATCCCCTTTAGAAGGCGAGAAGCGACGATTGCTGTGGGATTGGTATTCTGACTCATGGGAATCCCGCGTAGAGAGGTGTATGCTAGCGATAAGCCTCTCAAGAATGCACGAGAAAGGGATCACCACACGCGCTACCTCTGCGGTCATTTAACTCATTGGAAGGAAGGCAGAAGCCTCCTGACATCGAAAATGACTGACGATTTTTGCTTGCTTCACCACATCTTTCCGTACAACGTGTACCCTAGGTGGGGCAACTGCACTGAATGCACTCGACTAATGGTAGATTTACTGTATAGGGCTGGGCATGAAGACAAGCTATGTCTGCCTACGTACACCCTATTACAGATAGTCTAGACGACGCGTTCTCTTAGGAATGACGTCGCACTTCTATTTGGCCGACTCATATGCAAGATTGCTCGGGAGTTCGCCTGAGCCTTAATATGGATGACCTTGTGCCGATCCACTACATTACTGAGATTACCCTCAATAACATGGGGATTGGCCCGCGATAACGTCAAGCCCGACTTGACGAGTATGAGGACTAGATCGAGAGTGAAGAGGAAGAAGGCGATGAAAGAAAGAGTGGGGGCGAGGAAGAGGAGGCCCCGAGCTCTGATGAGGGCTCTTCTCCTGCTACTCGGGCTCATGACAGCGATCGGGCTACTAAGGAAGCCCACTTGGCTCAACTGAAAGAGGGTCAGGCTACCCTGCGACAGAAGATTATGCAGATCCGAACCAAGGTGGAGGAGACCGAGGCCTTCATGAAATGAAAATTCAAGAAGGTGTCCCGCACCCTAAGGGCTATCCTGTGCTGTGTACAGGATAAGAGTGCACCTCCACCATCATCAGATTCTGACGACTAGTTCTACATGTAGTCATCCTTTTAGTTGCTTTGTGTATTTTTTTCCTTGTTACTTGTATGGCCTTGAAAGTCTTAGTAATATGATGGTTTGGTAGCTTTCGTGTTGAAGTCGAGGTTGTAGTTGCTCACATGCATTTTCTGTCGTAATTCATGTAACGCTGTGTCTCATGTATTGTGATGATTTTTGGATAAATGAAATACATAAAGTTTCTTTAATTTGTGTGTGAATGCTGTGCGCATGAGGTTGTGAGTATGCTGAAACTGATTTGGGTTGTACCCTATGTTGTATATATGGAATGTCACCTAAGGCCGCACGAAGTTCGACACGTCTCACCTTTGGCGAGTCGAATGATGGGGCACCTCCCCTAAACGATAGCCAGACGGACCCTAGTACGGGCCTGACTCACGCTGCTATGCCGGATCCTCAGCCGGCCACTGGCCCCACTAATGGGCCTGTACCTGTCGCACCATCGGTTCCTGAGCTAAACCGTGTGTCTACCTCGACGCCTCACATACCATAGTCCGCTCTGCCTCCTGATAGGTTAGAGCAAATGATGTTGTTGATGCAACAACAACATATATAGTAATAACAGCAGCAGCAGCAGTTCCTGGCTACCATCGTTGGAGTCTTTGCCCAGGGTGTGGGCGTGACTCCACCTGCATCACCTATGCGTCCTGCTGGGGACGCAAGTGCTAGTGGCACATTCGAGCGATTTCAGCGCTTGTGACCTCCTACGTTGCGGGTACTCATAAACCTGAGGAGACTGAATATTGGCTAAGATGATGAAGCCGCTGCACTGTACTGAGGCAGAGCAGGTTGAGCTAGTCACCTTCATGTTTGAGAAGGAGGCAAGCCTTTGGTGGGACAGCGTCCTACGGACTGTTGCAGTCAGATATGTGTGGACATGGGCAGTTTTTAAGACCTACTTCCACGAGAAGTACTATCCCCTCATATATCACCACGAGAAAGAGAGCGAGTTCCTTCGTCTCCCACAGGGTGGGATGATGGTGGCTGAGTATGAGAACAGATTCACGGAGCTGGGTAGGTACGCTCCGTTGATATTGGCTGATGAGTCGATACGTATACGACGATTTTCTAAGGGTCTGCGACCTGAGATTCGCTCGAAGATGTGCTACGCTAGCATACCCAGTTATGCTGAGCTAGTGAGCATGTCTATGTGAGCTTAATAGGACTAGGACAGGCAGTCCCGTATGTGAGCACCCATGGCTCCTAGGCCGTGACCAGAAATTTCAAGAAGGCCATTCCTCAATAAGAGGCCGTGTACAGATTTACCTCCTGGGTTTGCGGCTCCGCCGATTCAGCTGTGACGGGTAGATTTGTGGTGTAACTATTGCAAGAGATCAGGCCACACAGAGGGGAATTTTTTCACCAGGATGAGGGATAGTAGGTTCTCATCGCCTCAGAGGATCAACGGTCCGATGCCTCAGGCCATTTCCGATCCACCCCTACGGATAGCACCAGCACACCCCTCCTTTCGGCCACCTATGCCTCGCTTCAAGCCACCTCAGCGATCCATGGCACCGTAGATGAACCTTTCACAGCAGGTTCGTGTGCACTCACTTTCAGCTGAGGCATCCGAGATGATAGTTACAACATCATCGGCTTTCAAGGTCACAACGCATATGCAAGGTATACTGGTCTTTTTATTGGTGGACACTGGGTCTACTACCTTTATAGTATCGTGCGCAACAGTCAAGCGACTGGGGTTGGAAACTAGTCCCATGAAGTGGGTGAGACTTCTTGCAGCCACAGGGACTTTTTCGAACATTACCAAGATGTGTAAGGATTGCTTGCTAGACTTAGGAGGCAGGACAGTTCGCATCGACCTGATCATTGCCTCACTATGGCATTACGATGTTATTCTTAGTATGGATTGGATCACTGAGATACGGGCAGAGATCGATTGCGAGGCTAGGGTGGTGATAGCCTATGGTTCCGTGGGTACGACCTTTACTTTTGCAGTTCAGGTCAGTATGCCCTGCCGCTTGCGTTGTGATGCTTCTTTTTTGAAGGATGTGGATAGCCTAACACTTGAAGCTACGCTAGTGGTTTGAGATTTTGAGGACGTGTTCAGAAAGATACCGGGATTACTTCCTCGGCCCGAGATCGACTTTACTATCGATCTTATGCCTGATACAACACCTATTTCATTGCCGACATATCACATGCCTCCATGTGAGATGGAGGAACTGAGGAGACAGATTGATGGTTTGTTAGAGGCAGGTTTCATACGACCAAGTGTGTCTCCTTGGGGAGCACCCATGTTGTTCTTGAAGAAGAAGGAAAGATCATTGTGATTATGTATTGACTATCTCAGGTTGAACCAGGTGACAGTAAAGAATAAGTATCCTTTGCCCAGGATAGATGATCTGTTTGATCAGTTGAAGGGGGCACGATACTTCTCGAAGATCGATCTACAGTCAGGGTATCATTAGTTGCGCGTCAGGGATGAGGATGTGCAGAAGACGACTTTCAGGACCAGTTTTCGACAATATGAGTTTCTTGTGATGTCGTTCGGCCTTACGAACGTACTGGCCGTGTTCATGGACCTGATGAATAGGGTGTTTCAGCCATTTCTGTTCCGATTCGTCATCGTGTTTATAGATGAAATCCTGATATATTCTAAGAGTCGGGAAGAGCACGAGGAACACCTGCGAACAGTCTTGGATATTCTGAAGAAGAACCAGTTGTTCACACAGTACAAGAAGTGCGGCTTCTGAACAGAGGAAGTCAAGTTCATGGGACATGTGGTGTCCAAGGAAGGGATAACAGTTGACCTCGCTAAGGTATCCGCGGTTCAGGACTGGGAGCAGCCCAGTTCAGTTACTGCGGTGAGGAGTTTTCTTGGTCTGGCAGGGTATTACCACCGATTTATTAGGGACTTCTCCAAGATTTACAGACCACTATCTCAGTTGACCCGAAAGGATCTGAAGTTCACCTGAAATGAGAAGGTGGAAGCAGCTTTTTAAGAGCTGAAGGATAAGCTAACATCCGCCCCTATGCTAGTATTACCAGAGCAAGGGGTCAAGTATACTATATATACTAATGCATCTCACATTGGTCTAGGTTGTGTCCTTATGCAGAAGGATAGGGTAATTGCTTACGCTTCGAGACAGTTGAGGAAACACGAGGAGAATTACCCTACAAACAACTTAGAGTTGACAACCATCATCTTTGCACTGAAGCTCTGGAGACATTACCTCTACGGCGAGGAGTTTAAGCTCTTTTGAGACCATAAGAGCCTCAGATACATATTCACTCAACGGGACCTGAATATGAGACAACGCCGATGGATGGAAACCTTATAGGACTTCAAGTTCGAGGTTTCCTACCATCTGGGCAAGGCTAACCTTGTGGCTGATGTGTTGAGCCTTAAGAAGAGGCTCCACTGATGATGTCAGAATGAGGTATGGTAGAGTTCGTACGAGACTTCGAGTAGAAGCTCACCGTGGAGGAGCCGTTCGAGAGCGTCGCGCATGTTCGTGTGCGACCACTTATTGATGACAGGATCATTGAGGCCCAGAAGAACGACGGATGATTGTCTAAGCTTCGAGAGTAGGCTAGCGATGATGAGGACGCCAAGTGGAGAGTTGGTATGGATGGGGGCTTACGTTACCGTGGCCGCCTATGCGTCCCAGATACTCATGACTTGAGACGGGAGGTTCTCGAGGCAGTCCACAGATCGAAGGTTGCGATGCATCCTTGTATCATAAAGATGTATCGAGACATGAAGAGATCGTACTGGTGGGACAACATGAAGGCCCACATAGCAAATTATGTGTCCCATTATCTCACGTGCTAGCTGGTTAAGGCTTAACATCACCGACCTCCTAGACTACTTCAGCTCATGCCCATAACTAAATAAAAGTGGGATTTTATCTCTATGGATTTCATATCAGGGCTGCCGAAGACGAGGAAGGGACATGACTCCCTTTGGGTGATCGTGGACCGGTTGACGAAATTGGCTCATTTTCTCCCTATCAGAGTTTCAAACTCTACAGACGAGTTGGCCAGGCTGTACATCAAAGAGATTGTACGTCTGCATGGAGTTCCCCTAGAGATCGTGTCTGATCGAGACACGAGATTCACATGTATCTTCTGAACTTGTATTCAGGAGGCAATGTGTGTGAAGTTGAAGTTCAGTACCGCATTCCACCCACAGATTGACGGGCAGACGGAACGAGTGAATCAGGTGTTAGAAGATATGCTGTGAGCTTGTGTACTGGATTTCAAGCACAGTTGGGATGACTGTCTCCCTTACGCAGAGTTTGCTTACAACAACAGTTTTCAAGGTAGCATTGACATGACTCCATATGAGGCCTTGTATGGGCGTCCCTGTCGAGCACCGCATTACTAGGTAGAGGTTGGTTAGAAGATTCTGATTGGCCCAGAGTTAGTTCAGGCGACTTCAGAGAAGATTTATATCATCAGGCGTCGACTTATTGCAACCCAGGGCAAACAGAAGAGCTACGCCAATATGAGGAGGCGACCGCTAGAGTTTGAGGTCGGAGACCATGTATTCCTTCAGGTTTTACTTATGAAGGGAGTCCTTCGGTTTGGTAAGAAGGGAAAACTCATGCAGAGATTCATTGGCCCATTCCAGATACTGAATCGAGTGGGGGCGGTAGCATACCGCCTTACTTTGCCTACACTACTCGTAGGCATGCACAACGTATTTCATGTTTCTATGCTGAAGAAATACGTTCTAGATCCTTCCCACATTATCAGATGAGAGTAAGTACAGTTGAGTGAGGATGCTATATATGTACTGCTACTGACGCGTATCCTGGATAGGAAGGACCATGTATTGCATAGCAAGGTTATTCCACTCGTTAAGGTACTATGGACGCATCACAATGAGGAAGAGGCTACTTGGGAGACCGAAGCTGAAGTCGAAAAGAACTACCCTCAGATTCTCGATGAGTACGAAAAGGTACTAATTTTGAGGATAAAATTTTTCTTTAAGGGGGGTAGATTGTAACGTCTCAAAAATATCCGTACAAAGACCCAAGTACCACCTCAGGGAGAAATCGCTAAGGACCAAATCCTTTAGAAATTAAGCGAGATTTAAAGAGTGTTAAACTGGATTACCTGTGAAATTATCACTAATCACTTTAAATACGATCAACAAGACCCAAAACTTGTAAAATCGTTAATGCTACATTACCCTAAAATCTATAATTCATCCCTAAACCCAGTTGCTCTTGGGAGCATCGTGAAACTTCATAACGGACCTGAACCGCACGTTGAAAGTCCGATTTTCACAAAACTATACGGTTAAGACCACCTTGCTGGACTTGACAACCACTTCAGAAATCAAGTCCTGATAGCACCCAGAAAGGCATAACTTGAGCCGGAGAGAAGAGTGTGAGAAATGTGAATATTTTCAGGAATGAACAGAAACTTAAGTGAATTAAGTCGGTCTGATTGTAGACCAAATCTAAGGATTTAGACCATCAGAATCTGACCCAATTACACCCTCGGATCAGGAAAAATTTTCAACACATGCCAGTGTACTTGTGAACTTGATCGAGCCCCGGTGACCGTTGAACTGAAACTGGTTCACCACTATCGATCTGCAAACTCGATCGGACTGAAAAATTAGCTTGGCCTAGATCCAACGTCAGGGAGTTTAAGTCTGACTACATTCAGCAAAGGGACCTCCAGAAGTGCTCCATTGGATCGGAACAGACCCTATTTGGCTGTAACCTAAGTATACCCGATCGGACTGAAAACTTAGGTTGTCCTAGATCCAACGTCATGGAGCTCAAGTCGGACTGCATTCAGCAAAGGGACCTCCAGAAGTGCTCTTGGGGTTATTTCCATCAGTTCTGGGCCTATATAAGGGTCTTAAACCCTATCTCTCCCTTGCCATACGATTTTTCTAAAACACTAGGAGAGAGAAGAGGAGAAAGAGAAGAAAAGAGAGAAAGTGAGAGAGAGAGTTGGAGTTTATTCCTAGGAATCTTCCCTTCTACTCCTTGTGCAGAATCAGTCCATCTGTATCGCTATCTCGGCGATCCCGATTCCGTTCTTAGGTAAGAAATCTTACCCCTAACCTGTTTTAGCGATTAAACAGAACAGATGATGGAATAGCTAGCCTATTCCCTGTTATAAGTGGTCGTCGTAGACAAAGGCTTGATCTACAAAGTGAGTTCAATATTTGTTTATCGGTGAAAGGTACGGACTATGAATGTTTAGGTTATGGTTTTCAAGACTTTCAATGTCAGTAATGGTTTATGACTGACTTGATTGCTGTCATATGTGTTTAAATAGGAAGCTTTCCATATATTACGTCTAGCTATAAACTATGTTGATTATAATACATTCAATGCGTTTGTTGAAATGCCTAAATGAATATGAAATTATGATTTATGCTTGCTATGTTTACTGACTAAGAATACATGATTGTTGTACATATGGTGAACCCTTTGTAAAGGGGTTTACTATAATACCTGTTATAACTACTTTATTCCATGTATTCGATATGTGTGGCCTAAGTGTTTGATAAAATGCCTGAATGTGAAAATGCTTGTTAAATGCATGTATTAAGGGTGTTGAGATGGGATTCTCAATTCCCTTAACTATAGTTATGGTATCTTTGGTATAGCCTATCTTACTACTATGTGTTGTATGGATGAAATGCCTATGTATGATAGTATGTGTAGTATGTGTTTGTTAAATTGCTCATGTTAGATTTATATCTGATTTCAGTTGTCACATGCTATTTTAGATTACTTTATGTGAAATTTATCATTTAGAGTGTGCTTGGGCTACGATGTAGTCCAGGCAATCGGTAACGGTATGTGATCGGTGGTCGAACTGTTTAGCCATGACAGACACACCCGATGAATCCGAGTCGTACACTGCTTGTTGGCAGTGGTTAGGCCACACGGAGTTACTTGCGCACTTTATGTCGATCGGCTCGACGTATGCTCGTATCAGTCGAGCTTGTCAAGTAACCCGATTGGCCCGATGTATGTTCGCCATGTATGGACGCTACTGCTTGAATCTAAGGTATCAAACTCACCAGTGAAAACCTATTTAATCTTGGTACCATGATCCGTTAAGGCTCATGAGCTGGACATGGTTGTATGAGACACCTTGGTCGAGCTGTCAACCTATACTGGGGTGACGAGCCTCCCCGTAGTGACCAGTGAGCAACCCAGGCTCGTGAGCCGAATACGGTGGTATGGGATACTATATTCAAGCTGTCGGCCTACACTGATCAGGTGACGAGCCCTTTGTAGTATTCTCAAGCATACTTTGAGGCTGCGTTGAGGCGACGAGCCTTTTCATAGCAACTAGAGTGTAAATTAGGCCTACACTGATCAGGCGACAAGCCCTTTGTAGTGAACTAGAACTACAACATCGTATGAGATTTGCTAGGACTGACGACCCTAGAATGGATCGTTATTGGGAATTGATATAAGAGAGGTACCTTAGCTTCCCAATCCTGCTGTATGAATAAACCTAAGTAAGACCTGGCTAATCATCGTGCATGCACCGCATTATGTGTGCGTTTGGCTTAGCAGGTCAAGCATTGAGGAAGTGTTGCATGCGCGATCTTGAGATGAAGTCGTTGAGGGAGAGTAGGCAAGGGCATGTATCATTATTTTATATCATTCTTACATTAATAAGAGTACCTAGGACCTAATTGTCGTATTGCGTTATCATTACTGCTTACTGAATTGATAACATGTTAACCTTTGCTTTATTGTTCCACTGAGTTGATCACTTACTCCCATGTTTTGAGACGGTATTTTACACACCAACTAGATTTTTTCTTAGCTGCAGATGGCAACACGACGTGTGAGGCAGAGCCTGACTTCCTTGACGACGAGGAGGAATTTTCATTTATGCAGTTCTCTGGCGGATTCACTTAGACCATCTTGATCGGTAGGGGCTACAGGGCTTATCATCTGTAGTTGGACTATCTTGACATTTTTTTTTGAACTAATACATGTAATCATTCGACCTGTTAATGTATTCATACTCTGGAGACCGGCTATGGACCATATGTTCCATGGATACTTATATACATCTTTTAGTCTTCCGCTTGCGTCTGTTAATTACCTCTAGAGTATGTTATGCTGTTTACTGTAATCCCACTCATGTTTAATGCACTCATACATACAACATTCAATCATCATCATATATGTTGTATAAGTGATGTTTTGAAACTCGAGATTGGGCTCCTGCTCGACCCCTCGATTTTCAGGGCGTTATAGTCTCCCTTTCCAACAATACTTCATGGCTCATCATCACCCAGGTAGACTCTCCCGAAGTTACCTAATACATAATTACACAACACTTCCTTACATGAAGTGGCATGAAACGAAGCACCCAAGTCTATAACTCAAGACTCATTCCTGGTATCAAGAGACAAGATCAACGCCTTTATATGACTCTCCTCAGATAGATTCACTAAATCCTTCCCACCTTGAGAGCTTCCTTCTTGTTTCTTGAGTGCCCTGCAATCACATTTCATGTGCCCCTTCTTATTGTAATGTCAACACCCATCTTTGTCTTTCAGTCCCTTTAACTTCTTCCTTAACTTAAAATGCCCGTGTTTATTACCTCCTTTATTCAACAATCTTCCTCTTCCTTCAACATTTAGAGTATTCCCTAAATCCCCTGAGACTCTTGATGTCTTTCTTCTAAATTCTTCGCTGAGAATTAGACTGGCCACATCATCAATTTCAGCTTTGTCAACCCTAAAGAATTACTCACAATAATCACCAAACCATCCCAACTGTCTGACAAACTGGATAAGATCAATAACGTCCTGACCTTATCCTCGAAAATAATGCCAACGGATTCCAACTGGCTCGTGATTTTATTGAACTCGTTTAGATGTTCAGCCACGCTCCCACCATCTGGCATCTTCATGTTGAATAGATATTTCAAAAGATGAACCTTGTTAGATGCAGAAGGTTTTTCATACATGGTGGCTAGGGCTTTCATTAATTCTTTTATAGTTTTCATTTTGGATATGTTGAAGGTGATGCTCTTAGACAAAGAGAGTCAAATCATTCATAAAGCCTTCTTATCCAGTAAAAACCATTCATCATCTGTCATCTTTTCTAGTTTCTTCTCTTTTCCTCCTAAAGGAATATAGAAGTCCTTTTGATACAGATAATCTTCCATCTGCATCTTCAAAAGGGAAAAGTTTGAACCATCAAACTTATCAATTCTAATTTTCCCATCTTCCGTCATCGCTCATAATAAAACTAAACCAATAACTCTGATACTAGTTGTTGCGCAGCACACTAACAACGCAATGAACCGAGATCCACTCTCCGGTCTCACCCACAAACGATAAATAAGAAGAAATATAAACTAGAAACAAATCAAAGCAAACCAAACAAACCACAAGACAAAATATACATGGAAAAACCCCAAAGTAGGGTAAAAAACCACAGATGCAAACTTTCATTATGAAGAAAAACGAAGATTACAAGGAAAAATACTAACCTCTCCCTTGGAAGTATACAGATAACCTTTTTCCCACACATTAGAATTATTTCTCAATATCCCACTGCCCTAGAAAAGCCCTAGGGACACTTATATATAGTTTAGGCAACTTTCCTTTCGCACCCTTGTGAAATCCAGGTCAAAAATCTGCAGTCCGCATCAAATTCAAAAATGAATATGCATAACTACGACCGGTCGAGCACGGGCCATGACTAGTCGAGTACTTCGGAACCAAAAATCTGATACTTGCTGTACTTTGAGACGAGTCAGTCACGACTGGTCGAGCAGGGGCCATGACCGGGTGAGCAGGGGCCACGACCGGTCATGCGGCCCCTAGATGTGGCTCCACATCTCAACATTTACTTCATTTATTCCTTCAGGAATCGAAATTATCATTAATCCAAAAACCAAATTACACTAAGAACCTAACATATTGGATTTCAAATTTGTGCACAAATTACCAGATCGTGATGCCCATTCCAGAATGAATATACTTTGTTAATGTCTCAAATGGTAAAATCAGCGCATACATTAAAACATTATTGGAATTTACAATTCATACTTCTGCTTGATTTTGCAATTGCATTAAGAATGAGCAAAAAAGAAAAGACTACAGATTTTCTGCATTCAGCCTTTCCACGACAAATGTGAAATTGAATTTCTTTGGAAGGTAACGACTGCTATATGAATTTTCCTTCATTTCTAAAATGGTCCACCATTAACTTTGGATCCATGTGTGTCAGTCCAATCTACTCAAATTGTATACCCCTGACGATGTACATTCATGTCATGTGTATGGTAGATGAGTCAACATTGTTTAAGGAGTGGTAGAAAGTAGGGCTGTCAATGGGCTGGGCTTAGGTCAAACAAAATGAAAATTTTGAGTAGGTTGGCCTGAATATTTCAAAATCCAGGCTAGCGCTAGTGGAAAATGCACACAGCAGTAGCCTAGCTATATTTATGAATGATGAATCAACCATACTTTCTTCTCAAAATGGCATAGAACTTACTTCAACATCTTTGATGAGTCAATATAAATCTCTGTTGATTGTGTTTTTTCTCCAAGTGTTGTGCTTCCCATGTCGCAAACCTTGAACATCGATGCGGCAAATAGAAATTTTAAAGTTGCATGAAGATATATGCCACTAACTTCAATTTCCAATTCTCCATTCTGCACATTTAGGCCAAAAAGTAAAAAAGTCAAGACCTCCAGAACGGTAAAATGACTTAAAATCAAAATCTAGTTAATAAAAATGTTATGATTCTTGAATTTGTACAAGTGAGGCCTATGATTCATTGATCAAATGATTCATTAATCCAAACTGCTGATCTGATAGGCCACCATGCTTCAGAATCTTTTGCCCCTTTTCAGTAGAACGTGAACCATTATTGTGTTTCTCTTCTCAAGTCTATTTTCCCACCAGCAACTAAAAGTAGGAATGTCATTAAGGAGATTCATGAGCCATGGCCCATCCACTATGGATCCCATCAGACTAATGGCGTGGATCACCAAAACATGATTTTACCAATTGACGCCCTGATGATACAATGCATATCCTCAACTTGAGGTTCATGTAAACCCTCTTTACTGTATCTACCTTTAAATGGTCAATTGAATATTTCGAATCAATAGCTTCTTTCAAGGTATCCTCAGCAAGTTGAATCGGGTGTCTTAGATTTCTTGAAAAAGGTGAAATGTTCATTAATTCATGTTCAATTCACATCCTAATTTATGCAAAAACCACTTTTACACCCTATCTATACTCCACTCACTAAACAACTGAGTTGATGAATGAGCACTTGATGAGACACCACCATTTTCAGTTGGATTCTCATTCAAATTGCTATCACTGGCACTTGTAGAGCATTCCTTCCTCTTTTTTGTAACGTTGGACTTGCCTTGCATCTCACCAAATAACGTTGTTGATGATATGGCACTTGAGAAGACACCACTATTTGTTGTTGTACTCTCATTCAACTTGCTTTCACCTACACTTGCAGAGCATTTCTTCCTCTTTTTTGTAATGTTGGAGTAGTCTTACAAGTTAAGACTTCTTATTCCCTGTTGTCATATGTGCAATCATTAATTCAACATTATTAACCAAAACAGAAAGAAAAGAGTATAAAACTATCATGAAAAGAAGTGTAGATCATAGCAAAAGACTACTTAAACTTAAAAATATCCAAATCTTTTTTTAAAAAAAAAACTAAAAATGGATGGAAAACAAGACATAAGCAAAGGACATTCCAACAAGAATGAAGCAAATTAAATATATTCAGAAAATGGCTAACCTTCATGACAACGTTTTGACAATTTTAACTTCATATACTGCTTGTGTATGTCTTTTTCTAAAATAAATGAGTCACCTTCAAATGCAAGTGATGGCCCAATTCTCTTCGAATCTCGAGTAGGTTGATGCACATCATCAAAATCCTACTCTTATAGATTGCCAATTTATTTTTGTAGTGAAATTTTGTATTCTTTACTTTCATTATGTTCATTAAGCACATATTTACCTTCTGTAATTTTGTTTCACGATAATCAATCCTTGTCTTCATACTCCTTGTGGAAGGATTGTCCTTCTCTTCTAAGCATAAAGAATCGGAAGTGAGAGAAAGTGAAGTATTTGCAGGAATTAATGACAATAACTTAGCCTGCTTATGAACAATAAAACACAGTAATTAATGTTATGCTCTGATGATGAATTAATTAGGAGCTCTCAATTAATAAAAGGTGAACAATCCCAAGTCGAAGACAAACCCGCACTATTGAAGAGGGCAGTTCATAGTTTTCATCTTTATTTTCCAGGATACTCTCAATTGAAGATGATGGACAATTCTTAAAATCCATACTAAAACTTACAGAATTACTTTTGAGTGCTTTGCCAATGCCAATTTTAAGGCAGATTTTCGGAGATGTTCTTTCATGTACAGGGAGAGTATTGTTTTTGGTGCTCGAGTCCATATTCTGAAAATCATGAAAGCATTAGATATAATCAATAATATAATAAAATGTTATACATTGACAATTTCTTTGCCATCCTATTTATGGTAAAAACATATTAGCACATTTCCAAAAATAAAATTACCTCGAATTTCTTAAGCAATTTGGGGATATTGCTACTCTGTACACTTGCAAGACTCTTTGGCTGTGATTGTGTAAGAGGATTCTGTATAAAGAGCTGGTAAAAATGATCCATACTGACCAAATTTTGGCCCTGGTATCAAAGAATTGAATGAGTCAACAATAAGATGCACAATTTGAAAAGGCCTAGCTATATGACCTTGGGGGGGGGGGGGGGGGGGGGTGAATAAGACTGTCAAATAAAAATTTATACCAACGGAAATTAAAGGAATATGATAGCCAACAGGATAACAAAATAAACCACAATACAAGATAGTAAGGCAACCTCAAAATTTAGATCTTGAGAGGTTGATACAAATGTTGTTCTAAGGACAACCTTACACCAAAAACCAGAGTTTATGGTAGGACAACCTGATTTCTAGAAAGGTGTTTGTATCAAGTCTCAAACCGAAGAGCAATAAAAAATAAATACAAACTGCACTAAAGAATAACTTGTAATCACAAATATGTATTGTTCTAGGGACAACCATGCACCATAAAAATGGCAGGGCAACCTTACTGGAACAATCCAATATCAAGATGATAAATGAATAGCAAGAAATAAATTCTAAACTATTACAACATTCTCCACAATGCTTGAAACAAAAGATTACAACATTCACAAACACATGTACATCCCTCAAATGAATAAATATAGATATGAAATAAAAACCATTCAACCACAACACAAGGGATTATAGTGGTTCACCTGTGTGTTCACCAACTGTTATACAACAGCCACATAGAATGCTACTCCACTCCTAATATCCTCACACAAGGGATATTAGCATTCACTAACAAAGTACGTTTTCATCGGTTCACCAAAACCTTACAATTGTGTCTTTATCTGTGGGCTTACAGAATTAAAAAACCCCACTTCTGAGTTTTCTTGTCTCTCCTCAGATAACCAATACAATGAGATTTTTCTAGCGAATCTAAAAAAAAAACCAAAAGAAAGTAAATTATTCAAACGTAAAATACCTGAATTTTTCCTTCGTTGTAGCAGCCCAGAAGAACCAATCGGAGTAGAAGTTCGAATTAACGTTCAATGTCCAATACTCACTTTAAAATGGTTCTAGTTCTAATTGATTTTAAATTAAATCAAATTGGGCGTAACTCTATTTGATTTTAATTCCAAGAAGAAGTAATACAACAATTCCTCTTTTCAAATCTGATTGGAATTCAGGAACAAAATCAAATAATGAAAGTTAATAAAAGAGAATAAAAATTAAGCACAATGTAGCATAAAATGAATACTAACTTATCTCAGAGTGGAGGCCTAAATTTACTTGAATTACTTATCAAAAATATGAAATTCATGTTCAATTTATAGGCGAGCATTTCACGTCTTCGACTGGGCTTATAACTTCTATGACTGGTCGAAGATCCAATAGACTTTTGAAAAAATCAGGCGTGATAAGATTTTCAGTTGCACGACCGGTCGTGGGTACCCTACGACTGGTCGAAGGTCCCCTTTGAGACGAAGAAACATGACCGGTCGAAGAAGGCCAATCTTAATGCTGTACTTTGAGTCGAAGAAACACGATCGGTTGAAGAACCAGTCGACACTGTTCACAGGAATGGTCGAACAGTCTCTAGGACTGGTCGATGAAAAATCAGAAAATTCTGAAAATCCTCAACAACTTAAGACTGGTCGAGGAATTTCTTGGATTGGTCGAACCAGTGCTAGGACTAGTCGATCAAGGTCTATGACTAGCCTTAGAACAGATCAAGTCAAGTGACCTACTCTAAAGGTCAACCTAAGGTCAGACAAACCTCAATAGTGAAGTAAGGACATTGAAACTTGAATACCAGTGACCTTGAGTATCATGAAGATTGAGTTCTTGAAGATTGAGTCCTTGAACTTGAGATCTTCAGCTTGAAAAACTTCTGAGAACTTGAACTTAAAACCTTATGAGATCTTCAACTTGAATAGGTGTGCTTGTCTACTCGAAGCTAATCTTGTGTCTTGAATAGATCTTTTGTTCATCACGTAAACAAGTTTCAAAGCAGTGTCTTTGTCACCACAAATTTGACAATCACAAGGGGCTATTCACTATAGCACTTACAATTTCCTCCTTTGTCAAATTTGTGACAAAACACACTTCCGAGATAGGATACATATCATAGATTATTTGATTAAAGAATCATGCACCAGTTGTTAAACCGACACACATTCATGAACCTGCAAATCAATATTCAACCAACAAGCAGTCCATACACATATACTCATGCTCATACAGTCCAACCACTGTACATACTCCCCCTGAGTAACATATTTCACCAATCTTACTTGAGCAAAAAAAAATATATATATCTACTCCCCCTTTTTGTCACAAAATGACAAAGGAAGAACAAAGTAGATTGGAAAGGAGTAATAATTAAGAAGGGAACCAAATGAGAATGGAAATCATAGCATAAACAATATATATATAGTAGATAAACTGAGCCATAGACAGTGATTGTGACAATAGCAAATCCAGTCATAAACATGAAAAAAAGTTATTACAGACCAGCAAATAGAAAATGAACTAATCTGACCCAGATGAAGGAGCAGGGATGGAGGGATCAAGTTGTGCATGCCCTTGTTCAAGCGCTTAATATATTTGCATATATACTTGAATCGAAAATCATTGGCAACAGACATGTTTTCCATCCTCGTATTTAAAGATTCAACCTTAGTTTCCAATGCAACAAAGCGTGCATCGAAAGCAGAAGGTGAATAATCTAGATCATCTGTAAAGTCAGAATCAAGCTCATTAAAGATATCATCCATGTTAATATCATCTGGAGAAAGATCACCATCTTCTTCCTCATGTTCAGCTTCAGCTGCACCACCACCATCAACTTGGCCAGGAAGAAATTCCAGCTTCATCTTGTTGAGATTAGAATTATTAAATATCAAGTGATGGATAGGGGCCTCTCCAACTGGCATATCGACTAACATATGAGAAGCTAATACGGTCATCAAATATCCAAAGGGAATATCACTATGACCATGATGGAGTTGAAACTGAATGATAGAATGACAAATCAAGGAAGGTAGGCAGAGATGAGCACCTCGGGCTACATTATGAAGAATACGAACCATAAAAGACATTATCTCAGTCTTATTTCCTGACCGAGGATACAGATTAGACACAAAAATCCTATGTAACACTCTGTATTTGAGTAACAGATACCTTAAGGGGAGCACATTTCCTTTAGGTGTCCAAGGAGCATCCAAATTGCATAAATCCTTAGAAAGCATGTGTTTTTCAGTTTGAGAGGATTTTTCAGTCAATGTATGGATGGGAACTCCCTCATCATTAACTGGAATTTCCATAAGAGCAGATATCAAGTGATGATCAACATTAAATGGTCCTTCTCTTGTGGTAATTTTAAATGTCAGATTTTCAAGTGAATAATCACATATACATGCAAACATGGATTGAGCAATGGACCGGTATGCAGGTCCACCCCAATGTAGTAAGTTATCCTAACCAATAACTTGTAGCATGGGAAAGATATTGAATGGAGCTATATGATTAAGATTAATAAGGTGTTCAACGATTACATTTCGCATACAGATGTCACGAACATATGATGGATCATCTTCAAAATTCCTAAGATGACGTTTAGTGAGAGGGGCTGATCTGGAGGAAGATGATGGACCATAAGAAGTTGATTTCCTTCCTCTAGAAGTCATTCGCAACAAGGAGTTCAAAAATAAAAGGAGTTACAAATGAAAGAAAATAGGTTTTTCTAATATCAGATTTTTCAGAATAACTTCCCCAAATCACAATGAAACTCGAAATAAATAGCTACAAGAGTAAAAGAGAAGTATTTTAGACTCAAATCTAGAAGAAAAATGTAAATGAAGCACTTATAATGAAGATTTTGGGAGTTGGCTTCGACCGGTTGGAGGAAGAAACAGAAATGAGGAAGATGAAAAATTTCTCAAATAAAAAGGGTTTCACAAGTTCCTCGACTGGTCGTGGATGTACACGACCGGTCGAGCCATGACTGGTTGCGTATTTCCATGAGCGGTCAGGTACAAGTAAAAAATGCATTTTTAATAAAAGAATTTTCAATGTTTTTCAGAATATTTTGTAAAAATTGAAATCTAACCTATCAAGCATATACAATATGATACAAAAATGTATAAAATATCATCTTATAATGTACATTCCAAGATCAAATTTCATTTGATTAAACTGACTTTTGTTGAGCGGTTTTGTGAAAATATCAGCACGTTGATTCTCGGTAGGTATATATTCTAGAGATATAACCTTTTCTTCTACTAATTCACGGATATAATGAAATCTAATGTTAATGTACTTAGTACAAGAATGTTGAATAGGTTTTTTTGAAATATTAATGGCATTGAAATTATCACAGTATAACAACATAGAATCCTGTTTAATTCCATATTCACTTAGCATTCGCTTCATCCAAACAAGCTGCGTACACGCATTACCAGCTGCGATGTATTCAGCTTCAGTAGTTGAAAGTGATATAGAACTTTGTTTCTTGCTAAACCAAGAAACTAAACAGTTTCTGATATAAAAGCAACCACCACTGGTTGATTTTCTATCATCAAGATTATCAGCCTAGTCAGCATCCGAGTACCCAGCTAATTGAATGCTAGTTTCATGAGGATACCAGAGACCGAGATTCACAGTACTTGCGACATATCGCATAATCCGCTTGACAACAATTAAGTGTGATTCTTTAGGACTAGACTGATATCTAGCGCAAATACCAACACTTAGCACAATATCAGGTCTACTAACAGTTAAATACAATAGACTACTAATCATACTTTGATAAAGTTTTGGATCAACATTTTTACCTTTAGAGTCTTTTGAAAGTTTCAGGGTAGTACTTATAGGAGTATTGAAGTTCTTACCATTCTCAAATCCAAATCTCTTAATTAAATTCAAGGCATATTTAGATTGAGAAATGAATATTCCATCAGGTTGTTGCTTTACTTGCAACCCTAGGAAGTAATTCAATTCCCCAACCATGCTCATTTCAAACTGAGATTTCATCAAATCTATAAACTCAGTAGTCATGTTAGTACAAGTAGATCCATAAATGATATCATCAACATAAATCTGTACCATCAAAATATGATCATTATGTTTTTTAATGAACAGAGTTTTATCAACAGATCCCATTCAAAAATTATGGCTTAACAGAAATTTTGTTAGTTTCTCATTTCATGCCCTAGGCGCTTGTTTTAATCCATAAAGTGCCTTTTTAAGCCTATACACATAATCAGTATTCTTTGGATCTTCAAAACCCATCGGTTGTTCCACATAAACTTCCTCATGCAGATCACCATTTAGAAATGCACTTTTCACATCCATTTGATAAATCTTAATCTTTCTAAAACACGCAATGGATATAAACAGTCTGATTGATTCAAGACGTGCTATAAGTGCAAAGGTTTCATCAAAATCAATTCCTTCAATTTGAGTATAACCTTGTACCACTAGTCTGGCCTTATTTCTAATTATATTTCCAAGCTCCTCAGACTTATTTTTGAAGATCCATTTTGTTCCTATGATGTGTTTATCTTTAGGTCTTGGTACGAGATACCAAACATCATTTCTTACGAATTGGTTAAGTTCTTCTTGCATCGTAACTATCCAGTTTTCATTAGAAAGAGCTTCTTTTACGTTAGATGGTTCTATTTGGGATGTAAAACACACATAATTACATATATCCTCAAGTTGTCTACGGGTGCGAACACCAGTGAGAGGGTTTTCAAAAATTTGTGTGCTTGAATGATCTTTAACAATCCTTAATTCAGAATCATTCTGATTAGATGAAGTATCGATTTTATCAATTACTAGAACTTCATCATTATCTGAATTTGAGACTGGTGTGTTTAAGTGATCATCAATGACAACATTGATGGACTCTTGAATCACACCGGTTCTTTTGTTCAGAACCCTGTAAGCTCGACTGTTTAAGGAATATTCTAGAAAAATTCCTTCATCACTCTTTGTATCAAACTTTCTCAAATTTTCATGATCTCGTAAAATATAACACTTGCTGCCAAAAACTCGAAAGTATTTGACCATAGGTTTTTTATCGAACCATATTTCATAAGCCATTTTATTATTATCTTTACTAGTGTAGACTCGGTTAATAATATAGCAAGTTGTATTGACTACTTCAGCCCAAAGATTCTTAGAGAGATTCATGCTATTCGACATGACATTAGCCATTTCTTGAAGCACTCTATTCTTCCTTTCCACTATACCATTTTGTTGTGAAGTTTTAGGAGTTGAGAATTCATGTAATATTCCTTGGTCGCTACAAAACTTCTCAAAATTGCTATTCTCAAATTTAGATCCATGATCGCTACGAATCTTACTGATTTGAGAACCTTTTTCCATTTGAATCCTTTTGAAAACTTTTCTTACTTCTTCAAGGGTTTCTAATTTGTCCCTTAAGAAGACTACCCATGTATATCTGGTAAAGTCATCCACTATTACCAAGATATACCTTTTGCCACCTCGACTCTCCATTCTGGTAGGTCCTATCAAATCTATGTGGAGGAGTTCGAGTGGTCTTGATGTCATATTTGAATTCACCTTTTTGTGTAAGGTTCTTATTTGTTTGCATATTTGGCATTCACCATATATTTTATCTAGTTTTTAAAGCTTGGGTAAACCTCTTATAAGTTCCCGTTTACTCAATCTATATAAATTTCGGTAATGTACATGTCCAAGATGTTTGTGCCACAAATCAGTCTCGTCTGTATGGACCATGTAACATGTTTGATTAGATGAGCTGGATTCGCTAACAATATAGCAGTTTTCAGACGTTCTATGTCCAGTTAGTATTACAGAACCCTTATTGTTTAGAATCTAATAACTTTGATTAGAAAACCGTACACTATGGTTATTATCGCATATTTGAGATATGCTAAGAAGGTTATGTTTTAGACCTTCAACATATAAGATATTTTTAAACACTAATAGATTACAAAGTTAAACCGTACCTTAGCCTATAATCTTGAAGTTACTGCCATCACCAAAAGTGACTGACCCATCAGTCATATCTTTTAGATCGGTGAATAAAGCCTTGTCGCCTGTCATGTGCCTGGAGCATCCACTATCTAGGTACCACTTTGAATGGCTTGAAGCTTTGAAAGCGGTGTGGGCAACCAAGCAGGTAACCTTAAGAACTCATTTCTGTATTGTTTTGGGTTTAGGAGGATAGTTGGTCTTCTTATATTTGTTGTTGTAAGAATAACCTATAGAGTTAGATTTTAAGAGATCCTTGAGTAAATCAACTATCTTTTCAGCTAATGGATTTCGTTTTTGATTAAAGTTGACATGGCTACTTTTAGGTTTTTGAAAAGATTTTGAATTTTTGGAAAAATCTTGATAAGTACGTTTTCCTTTTGAGTTTGAGGATTCTCCTTTCACAAACTTAGGAGGAGTATTCTTCTGTTTAGGAGATATGTTCTTGTCATAACCCAACCCAGATCTGTCGCCATATTTTCTTGATCCGAATAATAGTTTCTCTAACTTAGGTTCACCTTGGGCATATCTCCATGTGTCCTTTAAACTCAGAAGAGAAGATACTTCATTCTTAAGTTTCTCATTTTCAGATTTTAAAATTTCAATCTGGGATGTTTTGAATTCTAAATCGCATTTTGATTTTTCAAAACAATCTGAAATTTGGGATTTTTCTAAAGCAAGTGACTCAAAACATTCTTTAAGTTCAAAAAACTTTTCTTTTTGAAGTTTAAGTTTGACAGCAATTTTACAACTTTCTTTGTATAGGGCATTATAAGCATCTTGAAGATCATCTTCATTTTCACAATCACTGTTCATATTTTCCTCACTAGTTGAATCATCATGGTCTAAAAAAGTGAACTTGGGTAGAGTCATAAGGGCTTTCGTTTCATTACCCGACTCGGTTTCAGAATCTTCTGATTTAGAAGAAGCTTCAGAATCAGATGATTCATCCCATGTACCTAACATACCCTTCTTCTTGGGTTTGTCCTTTTTAGGACATTTGTTTGCTAAAAGCCCATATTCTTGGCAGTTGTAACATTGACTATCTTTCAAAGACTTTCAAGTTTTAGATTTAGGTTTAGATCTTTTCTTCTTATTTGATTTTTAAAAATCTACTCTTTTCTTACTTTTGAATATTTTATAAAATTTTTTTGCTAAAAGAGCCATATCATCTTCAGAATCAGAATTTTCTTCAGAATTACATTTAGAAGATTTTAGAGTGATAGATCTACTTTTAAGAGCTTTAAAGTTTAACTCATAGGTTTGTAAAGAACCAATTAGTTCATCTACCCTCATATTATCCGTATCACGAAGTTCCTGGATTGCGGTTACTTTGGAGTTGAACCGTTCAGGAAGAGAGCGTAGTATCTTTGCACACACTTTGCTTTCTGGGATTGTATCACCAAGACCCCACATAGAATTTACAATGTCATTTAGTCTTGTATAAAAGTCCATAAATGTTTCATTTTCCTCCATATGAATTTCTTCAAATTTGGTTGTGAGGAGTTGGACTTTAGATTTTTTTACAATTGTAGTACCCTCGTGTGTCATTTCTAATATATCTCAGGCTTGCTTTGCAGTATCATAGGATATGATTCTTTTAAACTCATCCGGTGATAGTGCGTAAGTGATTGCATTTAGTGCCTTTGCATTGGCACTACTCTCATTTTTCTGAAGGGTGGTCCAAGAGAAATAACGAGTTACTCTCATTGATTTTAAACCATCGATTCTAGTCACTTCAGTGGTAGGAGGTTTCCATTCAGTCACTGTGGCTTGCCACACACTCTCATCCATTGATTTGAGGAAGATCCTCATTCTAGCTTTCCAGTAGGCATAATTGGAGCCATCAAAGGGTGAAGGCCAAGTGACTGATAGGCTATCAAAATTTGACATCTTAAATAGTTTAAATCGTTAGCTTAGGAATTAAATCCAAAAAATAAGAAAAAATGAGCTATTAGGCTCTGATACCGCTTGAAAAGGCCTAGCTATATGTCCTAAAGGGGGGGGAGGGGTGAATAGGACTATGCCAAATAAAAATTTATAACAGCGGAAATTAAAGGAATATGATAGCTAATAGGATAACAAAATAAACCACAATGCAAGATAGTAAGGCAACCTGAAAATTCAAATCTTGAGAGATTGATACAAATGTTGTTCTAAGGATAACCTTACACCAAAAACCAGAGTTTATGGTAGGACAACCTGATTTCTAGAAAGGTCTTTGTATCAAGTCTCAAACCGAAGAGCAATAAAAAATAAATACAAATTGCATTGAAGAATAACTTGTAATCACAAATATGTATTGTTCTAGGGACAACCATGCACCATAAAAATGGTGGGACAACCTTACTGGAACAATCCAATATCAAGCTGATAAATGAATAACAAGAAATAAATTTTAAACTATTACAACATTCCCCACATGCTTGAAACAAAAGATTACAACATACATAACCACATGTACATCCCTCAAATGAATAAATAAAGATATGAAATAAAAACCATTCAACCACAACACAAGGGATTATAGTGGTTCACCTGTGTGTTCACCAACTGTTATACAACAGCCACATAGAATGCTACTCCACTCTTAATATCCTCACACAGGGAATATTAGCATTCACTAACAAAGTAGGTTTTCACCGGTTCACCTAAAACCTTACAATTGTGTCTTTATCTGTGGGCTCACACAATTAGGAAAACCCCACTTCTGAGTTTTCTTGGCTCCTCAGATAACCAAACCTAGATTTCTCCTTCGTTGTAGCAGCCCAGAAGAACCAATCGGAGTAGAAGTTCGAATCAACGTTCAATGTCTAATACTCACTTTAAAATGGTTCTAGTTCTAATTGATTTTAAATTAAACTAAATTAGGCGTAACTCTATTTGATTTTAATTCCAAGAAGACGAAATACAACAATTTCTCTTTTCAAATCAGATTGGAATTCAGGAACAAAATCAAATTATGAAAGCTAACAAAAGAGAATAAAAATTAAGCACAATGTAACATAACATGAATACTGACTAATCTCAGAGTGGAGGCTTGAATTTACTTGAATTACTTATCAAAACTCTAAAATTCGTGTTCAATTTATAGGTGAGCATTTCACGTCTTCGACTGGTCTTACAGCTTCTGCGACTGGTCGAAGATCTAACAGATTTTTGAAGAAATCGGGCGCAATAAGATTTTAGTTGAATAACCGGTCGTGGGTACCCTACGACTGGCCGAAGGTCCCCTACGACTGGTCGTAGGTCCCATACGACTGGTCGAAGAAGGCCAATCTTAACACTGTACTTTGAGTCGAAGAACCACGACCGGTCGAAGAACCAGTCAACACTGTTCACAGGACTTGTTGAACGATCTCTAGGCCTGGTCGAAGAAAAACCAAAAAATTCTGAAAATCCTTAACAACTTAGGACTGGTCAAGGAATTTCTTGGACTGATCGAACTAGTGCTAGGACTAGTCGATCAAGGTCTAGGACTGGCCTTAAAACAGATCCAAGTCACTTATAAAAGATGTATGGATTATGTATCCAAAGTGACCTACTCTAAAGGTCAACCTAAGGTCAGACAAACCTCAATAGTGAAGTAAGGACATTGAAACTTGAATAGTAGTGACCTTGAGTATCATGAAGATTTAGTTCTTGAAGATTGAGTCCTTGAACTTGAGATCTTCAGCTTAAAAAACTTCTGAGAACTTGAACTTAAATCCTTCTAAGATCTTCAACTTGAATAGGTGTGCTTGTCTACTCGAAGTCAATCTTGTGTCTTGAATAGATCTTTTGTTCATCACGTAAACAAGTTTCAAAGCAGTGTCTTTGTTAACACAAATTTGACAATCACAAGGGGCTATTCACTATAGCACTTACACAATTACATATAAACAGTTAAAAAATATCATGAAACCTCAGCCTCGTGGAGGGGATCGAACATAAACTTTAAACATTGTTATCATAAATGTAATCAAGTGCTCATAAGGGTAGTGAATATGAAAATCTAAAGGCAAACCTGATAAAAGATTCCAATATATTCTTATCTTAAACCTTTCTTTTTGAGAAACATAAATACATGCACACAAAAATAATAACATGCATGCATTATAAAAAAAAAAAAAAAAAATCCCTAGTTTATCATTATGTCTAATATTTCACAAGTAAATCCCAGGCTTTAATAACAAATGAAAGAAAGCTTAATATAACATAATACTATGTAGTATATACACGCAGATTCAATAATCAAGACATCAGGGACATCAATAATAGCAACAAAAAATCATGATAGTTTAACAATTCCTACTTAAATTGAAGATTTGGCAACCATCTTTGATTGCAGGCCTATTTATATAATAATTTCATTAAGAAATACTCTACTGTAGAAAGCCCATTAGATCAACGATTCCAATCAACATTCTATTGACTTAGTCCTCCATGACCGCACAATGATTCGTCTTGAAATATTTCTGTACTGAGGCCTTGGTGGGCTTCAGCTTAGGCCCAAAAATTTTAACATGGGCCAAGCCTAAGTCCATTGTTTTACCAAGATTCAAGTTCGGGCTAGGCTTGGACCTTTGTTTCATTCCCAAATAGGGTTGGTTAGAGCCTGTCCTAGCAAGAGCCTAACCTATGGACAACCCTATAACAAAGGAGCTACAAGCCAAGACCACTCCCCTTGAATACCAATCTACTATAAATCAAATCACAAAAGGTGCTTTAAGGCATCTATGAAGGAACAAAGAAAAAAAAAAAGAAAGAAATGCATGGTTGATTCACTGTGAGTTCAGAATGATTTAACTTTTATTTTAAGCATTAACTACTCTTTCTTAAGTTACATAAGTTTAGAGAAGTTATAGCCTGAATCCCAAATTTCCACATGAAATTCCCACTTAGTTAGGTTTGATAATTAGTTTCCTAAGAGCCTTTACTACCATAATGTGAAAGAAAGATGACATGGGCAAACCCCTCAAAATCTTTAAAAAAGCCTTTTAGAGATCCATTTATAAGCACGGAGAAAAAGGCATATCCTATAAACTTGCACTCACTTCCTCCACTCCAAAACCAAACCTCATTAATATGTAGTTTCGTTATATACTTTTACCACATTAATCTCGAAGATAATAACTGATCATTCTTCCTTATTTATGGAATCGAAACATTGGTGTGCTATAAGCACACCCATTTAGAATTTGTATCTACATGAACTTATGCTCCTTGGGATAACAAGATCATTAACCTCATAACTATTATTACCCTTGTCACATGAACCTTGGCTAATAATTTATTACTTCAACTAAGACTAATGGGGAATTTTTTTCCATAAGGTTAATGCAATGAAAGAAGCCCTAAACTTTAGTTAATTTTCTGCTCTTGTAAGAATCCAAAATGAAGCTGGTGAAAAATCAATAGATTTTTAAGGTAAGAGCACCAAATTACTTTTGAAAGTTCTTGTAATTATCCATTGTCACGCCCCAGACTCGGTAACTGGACTCACAAGGAACCCAATAGCCAGTTCTGGCTACAACAGCTTCTGTAGTACCCCATTCTCGGCTCCTGAGGCAGGTTTCGATCCTAGGATCCTATAAGGAGGATTTCCATAACCATATATTCACTCCAAATGCGAGTATACCTAAGATCACAGGAAGTAAATCTCGAAAATAACAAAGGGACACATCACAAAATCTACTAAAATTTTGAACTTTTATGAGTACATAGCTGAAAAGAAATAAATCTAATAATAAAAGAAATAAGAAGAAGATCTGCAACACTGGGGGTCCTCGGTTCAACTTTAATCCAAGCTTTGCCGCTACGATGCTGACGTAGGATCTCCTGCACGCATCAATCATGCATAAGCTTATAGAAAGCTTAGAGGGCGGTGAAAAGTGTGTGATAATGGTGTGCAGAAGAATAATAGGGGATACAAAAAGGAAATATGATCAAAGCCAACACCACCAGCCTTACCAAGGCTGCCATGAATGCAAGAAACTATACCAAGGCAGTACAATAAATGCATGAGGCCATACTAAGGCTAAATAATGCAATGAGTACTGGGCGACATGCCAAGGTGAGGTAACGTAAGCTTATACAGCCGATGCAAATGCAATGCGAAGTGATGTCAGTCCTCATATCTAATCCACATATCAGTACAGTTCCTTCATAAGGAATCTACCGGGGTCTAGTACATTGTAGGATGACTGCCACTCTATAATCCACATAATGAAACGAGCGTAGGAGACCTCACTACATGCCTGTGGACAGCTAATCACGAGCAAGGTCTGACGGTAGTGAACTCATTCATGACTTGGTCAGACTCAACCTAGCTATTGCCCTCTTTTCCTCAGACGGGTAAGGCCACACCCTATTCTAATCGACTATACGATAGTGGGACTTGGCCTGATGGGCTCTTATTTTCACCCGATCACGGTGAAAGTTTTGAAAAATTCACCCATGGGCATCCTATGTACCCTATATGCTCAGATAACATTTCTGGTGTTCAATCATGGCCATTTACGATGTAACTGTGGAGACTACTGCCCTGATGAAGCAAGGACGACAATGTCCGTATGCTATGCAATGCCAGATGCATGAATTACACAATTAACCATGTATCAATTCTAAGCATCCAATGTGCTCAAGAGGGAATATACATCCCTCGGAGAGGTATCATGCAATGCCCAATGACACAATATGACCACACACATAGTGTCGACCAAGCACACAATGATTTACATGGGTCACGAGGATGAATTTAATCACACTATATGACGATATACAATGTATATTATATTCCTCCTATCCAAGAAGGGACCAAGACTAGGTACTTAGACAATATCCTTAAGGAATCCAACTTCTATTAGGGGCCCATTTACCTAGGTTAGTCCACGAGATTAAGCATACAAGCTATGGGTTTAAGTAATATAGAAATGAGCCTAACAAGAGTCTAAGATGAGCATCCAATCACTCTTAAATACAACCAGGCCTAGAGGGGTGCATAATGGGGATATTTAATTACCATTCCCCAAAAGGCATATCAACCATGAACTATATGGATAGAAGGCCCAAGGCCTATATTTAATGATAAAAATAAAGGCAACCACATACATATATTCCTCATAATAGGCCATAAGAAAAAGGATATACTACCACCTTTAACAATATGGGCTCCAAGAGGAGAATTAAGGCCTAAGGCTCAATCTCCAATGGCCATAGAATCCATACATTAAGTTGGACTTGTTGGGCAGCCCGTGTACACAATATTCGGCCCAAAAAAATGAGTTTAAGTTTGGATGAAATGGACCTCACTACATCAGCCTAATAACTAGCAATTTAAGTGGGCAACTAAGGGCCCAATACTATCCTTATCTCAACCCATAAGTCCATCAAAATGGTGGAAGTTAGCTCAATATATGGTTGGGCCAAGCTAGGATGTCCCAACCCAATCTAGGCTCACGGAATGCCCCAAAAATTTGATCTAAGATGGGGTTCTCATATGATCACTAAAGGAGATGCAAAAGAATGCACTAATTAAGCCCAAAGATTATAAGAAAACAAAAGCATGAAACACATACATAAGTTCTCAATATGATGGGCCCCACAGCCAAATAAATTTTTAACTATAAAAATGTACATTTAAGGCCCTTTGATAAATTTTAGCCCGCTTGACTTCCTGGGCCTACTAAAGTCCAGAAATTAATCAACTATATGGAGCAATCTCATGAAGGCCAACAATATTCACAGGGGGGCCTCACCAGATGGAGGGCGTGTATACATCATGAAAAGATCAAGTGGGCCTACTAATGGATCGTGAATCCAGTAGCAACCTAAGGTAGAGAGTGCCTCCATGATCGGGTCATCCAAGGCTTAGACGGCCTGGACCAAACATGCGTTAAGGTAGGCTCCACATACATTCACATTGAGCCTTAAACAAATGGCCTAGGGCTTATGGTGGGCCTTTAACCATCCATAGAAGAACCCATGGGCCTACCTTAGGACCACCCAGGAGAACATCCAACCTCAACTAGTTCCTAAGTGGTAACTCGCCTCTAACCAAATACAGATCAAGGCCCAAGGCCTAAACCAATCATTGGCCTAGTGGGAAAACATACAAAACCCAATACTTAGGCAGCATGGTGGGCCCTTAAGCAAGGTTTGGGCCCAACCATAAAGATCATGAGTCCACTCATTGTGGTGGGCCTAATGGGCAGCCCATTATTCCAACATATGGGTAATCCTTATATTTAAAACAAGTGAGTTGGGCCTCACATCATATCTCAACCCAAGTATGGGTTTAATTTAATAGGAAAGTAAGGGCCCAACTACTTGAGTATTTAGCTCACAAAGCCCATCACAATGGTGTATTAAATATAGGCCTAAAGGCCAGGGGCCTATCAAAAGTTTCAAGATAATGAGCTTAGGAAAACCCAACAAATAATTATAAAGACTAGTCCAATAAGAACTCAATTGGAATGGGTCTTAAATATGCACTGATTAAGCCTAAAAGTATAATTAAAAATGGTGCAAGATGTGTATAATAATGTCCTCAAATCTGGTGGGTCATACTGCCCCAAAACATATATTTGTGGGTAGTAACCTTAGGCCAAATGCTAAAATTTCGGCCCACCCACTATCTGGGCTTAGTGGAAATTTAATAAAAATTTATTTTATACAATTATTTTAATCTCTAATGGCCCAAACAAGTCACAAAGGGTCCCACCAAATAATGGAGTGATTAAAACACATAAATCAGGTGGGTCATGTTGCTGGACTGGACGTCCACTAACAGCTTAATGGGTTGGGCATCCAAGGTTAAGCGGTCCTATGGGTCTGGGTAATTGGCCCAAAACTCATCCAAATGGGTCCTAAATGGATGTTACTGAAAGAGAGCATGATCACGTGCCCCATGGACCCCACTTGGATGAACGGTGGGACACAAGATACATTAAGGTGGGCCCACAATGTGGCCTGGATGGCCAGCGAAGGCTGGACGCCCTAGCCTAGTGGGCCACTCTAGCTGCACCACGGATGGTATAGGGGCTCGATGGCCTTGAAATTTTGTAGAGTGGTCCTTTCATGGTTGACCCACATCTCCACAAAATTTTACTATTTTTGGATGATTAGAAGTATTTTAATTAATTTTAAAAAATGGACTGTCCAGAAAATCTGTTTGACCTGGATGTCCCAGCTTGGTTGGCTGGTCCAGCCCTTGGAACAGTGTGCATAGTGGTTCGTTGGTTCCAAAATTTGGTAGGTGGATCAAACATGGGTGGACACCTCTCTATAAAATTTTCATGATTTTTGGATTAGCAAAAGTGTTTTAATTAATTTATGGAATCCAAACTATCTAGCAAATCTACTAAGTGCAGAATTTTGATAGACCCTAATCTGAGCCTCAAATGGGGTGGATCAATGGCCTCAAAAAAAATTAGAAAATATAGGTTTTAGGTCCCCTCATATATGTACTACAATTTGAGATCTAAGGATGTAGCCCACCAGTAGAAAAATTATAGACCAAAATCCATACCAAACATTAGCTACAACAAAAATTCCAACAATATGGACAACAACATTTTATTGTCCAAACTAGCCTAAAAGATAATCAAAAGGGATATAAATCACCATTTCCTCAAGGTGGGGTCCACCTAGATGGGTCACACAACTCTCAAACCGAAGCCCCTTCCAAGATCATTCATAAAATCAAGCCCAAGGGTTGTTCAAGACATGCCAACAACATGGGGCAACAAGGTTAGTCCTGGACGTGCAACCACTTGGGCCTGGTTGCATGGCACATCAAGTGGGCCACACACACATCAGATTTACTATAAATACAGGAAAGTAAAGATGGAGAAGAAACACAATTCGACCATGGGGTAGGGCCTCGCCACTAATGGGCCCTCCTAAGATCAATCAAACACATAGATCTATATTGATTTACACTTATAATCACAAAACCAACACATGCATGGTCCATATCTAAAATGGATGGTTGGGATACCATCCCAACATAATCTTTAAGATATAGATGACCTTGATATGGAGTGGATCATAAAATACATCATGATGGGGTCCGTGGAGAATGACCCCATCGTGGAACATGACATGCATTTAGGATGGGCCAAAGGGCCACATCCATGAGATCAAATGGGATCCCCACCATGGATTGGTGGGTCCCATATGATCCATTTATGGAAAAAAAAAGAGAATATTAAAGGTCAGGAAAGAAATTAAAAATTTATATTCACCCACATGCAAAGAAAGCCTCCAAACTTCTGCCATAGAGATCTTGAGTCTAAAAAGAGGTTTTAATGGTGGGATTGGAAGTATTTGGGGATTAGGGGGCTGGAGAAAAAAGAGAGAAGGGGATGTTGGAGTCGAGTGTTGCTAGTAATGGAGGGAAATGAGAGGGAGGGAGAGAATAAAGAAAGAGAGAGGGAGAGATGTCATGATTAGTTTGTAAGAACGTCCATCATTGCCTAGGGGTGGAGATTATAATGTCGTAGGCTAGGATAGGCTTGTGTAGTGTGTGTTGAGGTGGGTGGTGTTTTTCATAAAATTTTTGTGGTGTGTGTAGTGTGCATAGGGACTTATGCCAAGAGAGGTGGTCCACTTGCATTCCATTAAAGTGGGCCACATGATTAAAGGCCATACAATGTAATGTTCATAACTTTTGATCCCTATATCGGATGGATGCACAAGATGCGTCGTTGGAACCACAACGACAATGCGAACAAGATGGCATAGGTCAGGTCGATCTAAGTCGGGTTTACGTGACCGGACTTAAGGATGACCGCAAACGCTATCTGAGGGTCGCGGGTGGCCGGGATTCGACCGGTAGGACCAAGGGACCACAAGAAATGAAATGCATGCTCACACACACACATGCACATGCAGGAACTCGAGTCAGGTCTCACATCCATATTATGATTTTATTGCCTTGTTAGATTTGTTTCTTAACTGGCCATAATTTCAACCGACAATCCATTTTTTTTTTATGTTATGATTTTCTAAGGTATCAATTTAAATTTTAAAGCATAAGTTAGAGGTAACATTACCATTGTTCAAGAAATCAAAAACTAGACTCAACCCCATGTCAGCTAGGTTGGGTCAACTCAATGACTTGATCAATTTTGATGTAGGAATGATGCGTGAACTCAAATATTGTGTGAGATCGACAAGAAAAATTATAGTAATTAACAAAAAGCACAAAACTTACTATCATCATCATAAATATCGAAACCCCAAGAGAAGTCAAGCATGATTCTAACCTAGTTTAACAAGCACCATCCTATAGGGCCATTAAATAAGGAAAACTAGGATCTAATGGATGTAGGTACATATAAGTGGCATAGGGTAAAAGCCTAGAGAGGGCATAATGCTAGCTGGGGTGAAATTAGGGTTTAGGAAAAATTGTAGAAAACTTACATTTAGGGTTAATGGGATAAATTGGGTAGAGGGGTTAAAGGGTTTAGGTATTAGGATAAGGAAAATAGGGTTTTGGATGGAAGGATTATAAAGATTGGGCTTAATTGAAGGATGTATAGAATTAGGGTTTGGTAATTTGGGAAAATAGGAAAATTAGGGATTTATAGGTTTAGGGATAGGGTTTGGAAAAGGGAGAGTAGAGTTTTGATGCAAGGGTAAGGGAAAACCTATGGGACAAAAGTATGGTTGTGTGGCCAACCCGATGGGTTCACATGTGTGGCTGTACGGTCACACGTACGAGCTTGGTTGGTGAAGTTTTGGGTCCTTAGGGTTTGGTTCGGAGATAGATGTGCAAGGGATAAGGATTGAAAGAATGGGGATGATTTAGGATGGAGAAGATCGAAGAACCTGAAGAATACCTCGTTAGTTGATGAAGGGATAATAATGAGAGTGATAGATGGATACCTTGTACTTCTATTGATGAAGATCAACTTCACACAAATCTTCATTCCAAATCACATGGAAGTCACCTTCAAATCACATGAATATGGAAAAAGAAGAAGTAAGGAGGAGACCACAGGTTTAGCATAGAATTTTTGTGTTGCATCTAGGATAGAGTTACATCTAGCATTAGTACAACATACATTATATATAGGATCATATTGCTGATTTTTTCTTATCATAGTTGGGAGTATCTTATTACTAAATTTTCAGCTAGTGCTTCTACTGAATTTTCACCATAGTAATCTCAGGTTGTCACATTGCTGAATTTTAGATTTGTAATTTTTAGATTACACTCTTACTAAAATTTCAGTTTGACATCCTCAGATTACCATCCTGCTAAAATTTCAACATAATATTTGAGGGTAGCGACTTGCTAAATTTTAGATTAGTGTTTCTACTGTGTATAGTTTAATTTCTAGGTTGGTTTTATCATTGTCATAACATTGTCCCAGGACCTAGGGTTTTCTTTTGGAGTTTCCTTATGTATTCTCACTTGTTTGGGCTGTGGTTTTGGTCTATAACACATAATGAATCTAGAGCAGATTACCGAGGCCCTTAATTCTATCAATAACCGTCTGACGACCATTGAAGCACACAATAGAACCAGAGCTACTCAGTTAACCGTGACCAATAAGCGCGTCAATCAACTTGAGGCCTCCCTACAAGCAAACCCTAGCATTGGGGAAGATGTTCAATCTCAGACTGGAGATCAAGTTGATAAGTGAGGGCGTGGTCGTGCCCAAGGTGTTGGCCGTGGTGTTCATAAGTGCCGCCACATCCCAAGGAATGTTATGACCTTCATTATCTAGATGCACAAGTCATGAAGGAAATAAAAGTTGAGGCTCTCAGTTTTGATGGTTGCTCGCACCCCAAAGCATTCCTTGATTGAGTGACAGACATGGACCACTATTTTGAGTGGTATGATATGATCAATACTGGTCGAGTGAGATTTGCCAAGATGAAGCTAATGGGACATGCTAAACTTTGTTTGACCAACATGGAGCATAAAATTGAAAGGAGAGGAGAACCCCTAGTTGTTCATTGAGGTAAAATTAAAGAGGTCCTTAAAGAAAAGTATCTCCTTCTTTCTTATCAATAGAAGCTCCTAGACTAGTGGCAAGCCTTGCACCAGGAATTCATAATTGTGTCACATTACATCGCTAGGTTCAAGGAATACATGATGCGATGTGACATTGAGGAGGACTTGATGATTACATTGTCTAGATTCAGGATGGACCTCTGCTTTGAGATCTAGTGAGAACTTTATTCTCATGATGTCGACACATTGGAGCATATATACCAAGTGGTGCAAGACATCAAACACTATTTCAAAGCACCAGTTGGTAGGCATTATGACTCTCGAGATGCAAGTATAAGGACTTACCCTTGAGGGATTATGTCTAACTTGGGGAGTCAGTCCAAACCCCAAATTGGTTCCTAATCCAACCTTGGAGATGTCAAAGGAAAAGGGATAGCAAGTGCTAGCTCTAGGGGAAGTGAACAAATGCGATGCTTCAATTACCAAGGATTTAGTCACTTTGAGCTTCAGTGTCCCTTGAAAGATAGGAACAAGGCCATGATGATTGATCATGGTAATGAAGAATGAGATGAATAGGGCAATTTTGAAGAAGTCTATCAGCCCAACATCACTAGTGCTAGTAGAAGAAGAAGAGACCACATCACTTGCAATAATCAGGTGCGCCTTAACAATGCTAAGGAGAATGATGTCTAGCATCGGACTACGATATTTCACACCTATGCAAAATGTGGAGAGAAGAATTACAAGGTAATCATCGATAGTAGTAGCTGTACCAATGTGGTCTCCACTAGCACTTTATTCTGTTTGGGTTGAAACTTGAACCACACCCTCATCCCTATAGAGTGTCATGGATAGTTGTATATTCCATGTTTGTTACCCAGCGATGTCTCATGCCTGTTAATTTGGATCCTATTCAGATTCATTGTGGTGCAATGTTTAACCTATGGATGTTGAACACATCCTTTTGGGACAACCCTGGTTATTTAAGCGTGATGTGACGAAATATGGTTGCTCAAATGTGTGTTCATTCATGCATCAAAGCAAGAGGATCACTCTACTTCCTCTCCCACCAAAAAGCAATGCGTAGAAAAAAGCTAAGGGGAATTCAATTAACTCAAGAGATATGAGGAAATCTCAACCTAAGTCTCTCCATGTTGTCAACGTCAAGGAGTGTGAGAGAGAGAATACGGTGGATTCGATAGTGTATGCCTTAGTGTCTAAAGAAGTTACACTCACGGTTAGTGTAGAGAGACTCCCTGAGGTGAAGCCGATTATGGATGAGTTTCACGATGTATTTCCAGAGGACTTACCAGATGAGCTTCCACCTATGAGGGACATCCAGCATGCCATTGATCTTGTCCTAGGGTCGACTCTACAAACCTTCCTCATTATCGAATGAACCTTACGGAGCAAGTCAAGTTGAAGGGGCAAGTAGATGAGCTCCTCAGAAAGGATTTCATTCAGGAGAGTTTGAGTCCG
Organism: Magnolia kwangsiensis; assembly: GCA_037074715.1. Lineage (NCBI taxonomy): Eukaryota > Viridiplantae > Streptophyta > Magnoliopsida > Magnoliales > Magnoliaceae > Magnolia > Magnolia kwangsiensis. The sequence goes on along the minus strand of CM073585.1, from coordinate 31,635,989 downwards.
TGTGTCGTTCTAGCCCTTTTCACGCCTAAGAAAGATGACACATGGCACATTTGTGTGGATAATAAAGCCATTAACAAAATCACGGTCAAGTACTAGTTTCTCATACCATGTCTTGATGATATGTTAGACATGATGGCTAGTGCTACCATCTATTCGAAGATTGACCTCAAGAGTGGGTATCACCAAATACGTATATGCTCAGGAGACGAGTGAAAGACGACCTTCAAGATGAAGGATGGGTTATAGGAGTGGCTAGTCATGCCCTTTGACTTGACTAATGCCCCAAGCACATTTATGAGAATGATGACCCAGGTATTGAGACCCTTTATGGGTAAGTTCCTTGTGGTGTATTTTGATGACATTCTTATTTATAACACATCAAAGGAACAACATCTCTACCATCTGAGGCAAGTTTGTGAGGTCCTTAGAACTGAAAAGTTATACACCAACCTTAAGAAGTACACATTCATGTCAAAGACTTTTATCTTCTTTCGATTCATTGTATCATCTAAGGGCATGAGAGTGGACCCCAAAAAAGTAAGGGCCATAGTTGAATGGCTTAAACCATGCAATATTCAAGAGATGCGGAGCTTTCATGGCACATCAACTTGTTATAGGTAGTTCATCAAAGGATTTAGATCCATCATGGCTCTCATCATGGATTGCATCAAGAAAGGGGAGTTTGTATAGACTAAAGTTGCCTTTAGAGCGTTTAAGGAGATTTAGGGCAAGATGAGTGAAGCCCCCCATCATAAGCCTTCCAGACTTTTTCAAAGTCTTTCAGGTTGCATGTGATGCATCTGGGATAGGTATAGGTGGAGTTTAGTCAGGAAAGGCAACCCATTGCTTATTTTAGTGAGAAGTTGAATGATGCAAAGCAATGATATTCCACCTATGACAAAGAGTTTTATGCAGTTGTCCAATCCTTGCCCCATTTGCGCATTATCTATTACCGCAAGAATTTGTGTTGTTCTCTGACCATGAGGCCTTATGTTACCTCAGTTCCCAAAAGAAACTAAACCCTATGCATGCTAAATGGGTCAAATTTCATCAGTAATATTCTTTTGTTCTTAAACATAAGGTTGGAATCAAGAACGAACCTGTTGATGCCCTTAGGCGTCGTGTGGCGCTACTCCAAAGTATGAAGTGAAAGTGACTGGGTTTAATCAGCTGAGAGAAGAGTATCCTACATGCCCAGACTTTAGTGATTTGTATGTGTCACTACGAGATGGTCAGTAGACCGATAATCATGGATTTGTCATCATCGATGAGTTCCTATTTAAAGGTTACAAACTTTGTATTCCTCGTACCTCCCTCCGTGATTTTCTAGTTTGGGAACTTCATGAAGAAGGGGTAGCCAACCGATCATTTGGGGAGGGACAAGACCATTACCCTTATGGAGGATATATTTTATTAGCCAAGTCTCAAGAGATATGTAGCCAAGATCGTTGGGAAGTGCAAGACTTGTCATTTGAAAAATAAAGAAAGCAAAATACAAGATTGTATACGCCTTTACCAGCACCCCATGCTCTGTGGCAGGACATTAGTTTGGATTTCGAGTTGGGGTTACCGAAAACTATCAAGAAACACGATTCTATATTTGTAGTTGTGGACCATTTTTTCAAAATGGTCTATTTCATTTCGTGCTCAAAAACGTCTGATGCCTCCAATGTAGTTAAGCTTTTCTTTGGGGAGGTAGCGCATTTACATGGTATACCTAAGACTGTAGTGTCTGATAATGATGTATGCTTTATGAGTTATTTTTGGAAGATACTATGACACATGATGGGGACGGCTTCATTTTACATCTGCCCATTACCCTCAAACAGACATTTAGAGTGAGGTTGTCAATAGGAGTCTTGGAAACTTGCTTAGATGCCTTGTTGGTGATCACGTCCGAACTTGGGATACTATTTTGCCTATAGCGCATATAATAGTTCCATTAATAGGTCCACAAGCATGAGTCCATTTTAAGTTGTGCATGGCTACAAACCTAGGAAACCTGTAGATCTCATACCTATGTCTGTGTCCCATAGGCCATCTAAGTCAGGACATGAGTTTGCACGTCACATACATGAGTTGCATAGTGAGATCAGGAAGTGAATTAACGTAAGTAATGAAAAATACAAAGCGTTTGCTGATTCTCATCACAGGCCTCAACATCAAATAAACTATGGTCCTAGAGAGACCAAAACTAGGCTATGTTTAAATGCACAAGCAAACTGGATTGTGCAGTTCCACTTTAGTTAAGAGGAAAGCATATAAGCTAATGATGTTTCCTAGCATTTGAAATAAGGAAGTAAGCCACAAATTGTAGTAACATTTCTTTCAAGTACAACTTGAAAATAGCATAGCTGCAATTTGGAGCCCAGATCCTTGATAGTAATGTTAGGGAAATTCAACTGTTCGACCATAGCAAAAAATCTCATTCTCGAAAATTTCTCAAGAGATTTCTAAAATTAGAAGTTTATCTTGGGTCAATATCGTAAAAATCTCACAATATATATATATATATATATATATATATATATATATATATATATATATATATATATATATATATATAATTAGTTAGTAAATAGTTTTAATTTTTTTAATATATAATTATATAATGAATAGTTAAATTTACAAATAATTTTCATGTTAATATTGGGTTAATTATTTGAAAATTTAATATTTTTGATAATTGGAAAATCCAGAATATCATAAAATTTTTCATATGCAAAAATGCCAATGGATTTACAAAATCTCGACAGTATTTGTCACCGAGTGCAAGACTAATACCTACAATTCAATTCAATTATAATACAAACACACCCATGAAAAATATATTCATTGATACAATATAAATTGTAAAATTTGAGTCCTTAAGAGCTGCCAAACATAACCCATCAAAATAAAAAGTTAAGCCACTTCTTCTAACAAGTAATTAAAGAAAACCAAGAAATTTTCAAGTACCGATGCAATGCATCTTCTATTTCAAACATTATGAAACAAAATGTTTATAAAATTCTACTACAAAATGGAGAATGCACAACATTAAGACAAATGCACATGGAAATGGAATTTTTCAAAAACAAATAAATCGCATTGGAGATTGTCTTACTAAGCTGGACTAGGTCAATTGCCATTCACAACCGCACAAATGGCTATACGTACATTCGGTGAATCCGGACCTTCTATTTGGTGGGTGCTATGTTGGATGGTTGGGAGTACAAAAACCACACTGATTGCAAAATCCCAATGTTCTAGTCAATGAATATTTTCACTTGAATGTGGGTTGTCAATGTCTTTTTACTTCACTATTAGTTTAAACACCAAAAACTGAACATTTGCATTTCCTTAACAATGATTATTTATTTATTTATTTATTTTTATTTTTTTTGTCCAACTTTAGGCCACATCTCACAAGAGGGATTCAACCATTAGTCTGGTGATGAGTAGTAATTTACCAATCCTAGCTCGGCTTGGATTTAATATATATTTTGAGGTGGAATTCTCATACATACCCAGATTCTCTGCAGAAATCCCTCTCTTGAAATCCTTCTGGAAATGGCACAAACATCTTGAAGCCTTTAATCTTGTGGAAAAGAGAAATAAGGACCCAGGAATGCCAATGAATTAGACCCTGATTTCCAACAAGCACGGCCCACATTTTAGTGATCAGACCCTTGATTTTCTGAGACACCACCATGATAGACCATGCCAAAAATGCTTCTAAATTGGAACGGGGACCATTGTTGTATCATATTTCATTAAACTTCCATTTGCAAGCTACCAATTAATGACAAAAGATCTTCTGAGACACACTGGACACCATTTGATATCAAAAACTTGTAATGATACTTATACTACAAAAACTTACTAGAAAATAGGCAAAAAAGGGAATTGGGAAATCACATTCCCAACGTGCACATGGATTCATGCTAAAGAGTGAAATCCGAAAACAAGAAAGAAGAAGAAGAAGCTCACAATGTAAGAAAAGGCTGTTGCACAACACGACAACAAGCAATGAGCCTAGATCAAATCTCACACCTCACCCACAAACGATAAACATGAAGAAATATAAACTAGAAACAGATCAAAGCAATCAAAATAAATCACAAGACAAGATCTACATGTAAAAACCCCAAACTAGGATAAAAAACCCTGGATGCAAACTTTCACTATGAAGAAGAACGAAGATTACAAGGTAAAATACTAACCTCTCCCTTGGAAGAATATAGAAAAGCCTTAGCCCACACCTTAGGATAACTTTTATCATACCTAAAAAAATCTTAAGAATCCCTATTTATAGTTTAGACAACTCCCCTTCCGCACCCTTGCAAAAGGCGACACTAAAATTCGCAGTCCGCATCGGATTCAGAAATGAATCTGCATAACTACGACCAGTCGAGAAGATTGTACGACCGATCGAGAGAACCCCACAACCGGTCGTGAATGGTTCACGACCGGTCGAGCACCTCAGGACCCAAAAAATGATGCTCGCTGGACTTTGAGTCGAACCAGTCCATGACCGGTCGAGTGGGCCCCTACGATCGGTCGATCATAGCCTACGACCGATCGAAGATGGCCTCAGATGTAGCTCTACTTCTCAACAATCTCCCACTTAGAGACACATCGTCATAAACTTTTATCTTCTTCATCCGGAGTGCACCACCTCCCCATCTTTCAGCCTAAAGACCAATCAAAGCAGAACAGTGCTTCAGTTTCTCCCGTGTGACTGCCTTGGTCAGCATATCTACAGGATTCTCGCTTATATGAATCTTCTCCAAAGTAATCGATCAATCTTCTAGTAACGAATGTATGAAGTGATATCTGATGGCAATATGCTTGGTCCTTAAATGAAAAGATGGATTCTTAGCTAAGTGTATTGCACTTTGACTGTCATTGTACAGCATGCAATCTACTTGCTTCTTACCCAACTCTTCTATAAAACCTTGCATCCACACCATCTCCTTGCATGCTTCTGTAGCCGCAACATATTCTGCTTCTATTATACTGATAGATACTATCTTCTGTAACTGAAAGACCCAACTGACTGCAACACTATCTATAGTAAAGACATAACCTGTAGTGCTTCTTCTCTTACCAAATCTAAATCCACTTAGCCTTATAGCTTGATTTCTGATCCACCATAACACAGCCCTACATCCTTAGTACCTATCAGGTATCTGAGGATTCACTTCATAGCTTCTTAATGTTCCTTCCCGGGGTTGTTCATGAACCTACTAACAACTCCTACTGCTTGAGCAATGTCTGGCCTCATGCTCACCATAGCATACATGAGACTCACAATCGCTGATGCGTATGGGACTTTAGTCATGTAGTCTCGTTCCTCCTGCGTCTTTGCCCCTTGCTCCTTACACAACTTGAAGTGGTTGGTTAATGGAGTAATAACTATCTTAGCACCTCCCATATTGAATTGATCAAGTACCTTGGCTATGTATGAAAGGGCCTAGCTATATGCCCTAGAGGGGGGGTGAATAGGACTATGCCAAAAAAACTTATAACAGCGGAATAATAAAATAAAATAATCCATAATGCTGACTTAAAAAGTAACCTCAATAAACTAGTATTGAGAGGTTGATACTAATTCTGTTCTAAGGACAACCTTACACCAAAAACCAAAGGCTTATGGTAGGACAACCTTATTTCTAGAACGTCCTTTCTTTAAAAAACTCAAACCGAGAGGAATAAATAAAGCAAGGAAATAACTTGCAGGAAATTAAACCTAAGTTATTACAACATTCCCCACACTGACTTGAAATAAAATGATTACAACATTCAACCACAGATACAATCCACAAAATTGAATGAATAAAAGAATGAAGAAATAAAGCACATCCACAACACAAAGATATATAGTGGTTTGCCTGTGTGTACACCAACTGTTATCCAACAGCCACACAAAATGCTACTCCACTCCTAATATCCTCACACAGGGGATAGTAGCATGCACTATCAAAATAGGTTTCACAGGTTCACCTAAAACCTTCACAATTGTGTCTTTTTATCACGGGCTTACACAATCCAAAAACCCACACAATCTGAGTTTCTGGCTCTCCTCAGATAACCAAAACAATGAGATTTTTCTGACAAATCTCAAACAAAATCAAAGAATGTAAATTACACAAATGTAAAATACCTGAATCTCCTTTTGAAGTAGCCCGGTAGAACCAATCGGAGTAGAAGTTCGATTCAACGTTCAAAGTCCAATACTCACTTTATGAATGGTTCTAAGTCTAATTGATTTTAAATCAAAAGGGCTAGTTCTATTTGATTTTGAATCCACGAAGAAGGAATATCAAAAATTTCTCTTTTCTAATAAGATTGGAATGTAGATCAAAATTAAATACAAAATAAGCTAGTAAAAGGAATATTAAATGAGCACAAAGTAGCATAAAAAAAAATACGAACTTATCTTAGAGTATGGCCTTAAGATTGCTTGAATTAAATTGAAAAACTCTGAAATTCGTGTTCTATTTATAGCCTGAAAAATTCCATCTACGACTGGTCTTAGGATCCCTAGGACTGGTCGTAGCTTCAACAGATTTTCAAAGATTTCCGCGGGATAATGATTAGCTGTTCCACGACTGGTCCTGGGTAGCCTACGACCCGTCATGGGCCACCTACGACTGGTCGTGGGTCACCTACGACTGGTCGTAGGACCCCCAGATTAGTTGCTGGAGTTCGAGTCCTAAGGCTAAGACTGGTCGAAGGACGAGTCGTACAACTAACAGGATTGGTCGTAGGATGTCTAGGACTAGTCGTTGGACAACCAGAAAAATTTAAAAATCTTCAACAACCTAGGACTAGTCCTGAAAAACTTAAGACTGGTCATAGCAGAGCTAGGACTGGTCTTACAGTCCCTATGACTGGTCTTAGAACAGCCCGTACAAGCATATTTAAAATACACAAATTATGTATCCAGAATGACCTACAATAAAGCCCAACCTAAGGTTAATCTAAGGTCAAACAAACCTTGAAAGTGAGATGAACATTGATAGTATATACTCTCAGATGACCCTTAAGAGAAGCTTGAGAATTTACGAATCTTGTTGTAGGCCTTCTCGAGCTTAAACCTTTCTTGACTTGATAAAGTCTTCTTCTATTCTTGTACTTGTTAGAATCTTTAACATGCATACTTGAAGACTTCTATTCTTGTATACTTGATCCATGATTAGACTTAAAACTTTCTTCATTTAAGTTCTTGTCTTGAAATACGATGTCTTGAAGCAATGAATAGTCTCAAACATGAAACACAAGATGTAGAAGACATATATATATATATATATATATATATATATATATATATATATATATATATATATATATATATATAGAAAGAGAGAGAGAGAGAGAGAGAGAGAGAGAGGTTTTGTCACCAAAAAATTTGACAACCAAAGGGATATGAAATCATAGCACTTACAATCTTCCCCTTTGTCAAATTTGTGACAAAACACATATCATAAAAGATAAGATAAAAGATAAGAGCAACATTTGCTCAATAAAGAATCATGAGCCGTAAAAGCACAAATTACTCTACTCCCCCTGAGTAATACGAGTACTGCTCATGAAAATAATAAACAACATGTAAACATCAAGACTCCATATTATCAATAAATCCACACAAATTCCACTACAAGTACTCCCCCTTTCCATACTACTCCCCCTTTTTTTCACAAAATGACAAGGGAAAGTCACAATAGGAAAGAGAACAACAACATAGAGAGTAATAAAAAGCAGATAATGAGAAAGGAATATGGAAGGAAATATCAGACCTCAAAATATAAATCCTAAATCATCAAGCCATAACTAAGTTAATACAATATCCAAAATAAAAGATAAGATAATGTTATACAAGCCAAAAGATAATCCGCCTAATCAGATCCAGAGGAGGGAGCAAGGATAGTAGGATCAATCTGGTGTAAGCCCCTATTAATGCGATGAAGATATTTTTACATATATTTAAACTGCATATCGTGGGCTAACTCATGTTATCAACCTTCTCCTTCAATGCACGAAGGATTGCATTATAACTAGATGGATCGTAATCAGGATCATTTGGTGAATCAGTTTCTATCTCATCAAATAACTCATCCATATTAACATCCTGTTGAGGAAGATCGCTAGCTTTCCCTTCATTTTCGGCTTCACCACCATCACCACCTTCATCAACTTGACCAGGAAGCAAATCCAACTTCATCTTATTAAGATTGGCATTGTTGAAAATAAGATGATGAATGGGTGCCTCATTAATAGGTGTATCGACAAGCATATGAGTGGTAAAAATAGTCATAAGATAACTAAACGGAATATCACTATGACCCGGATGGAGACGAAACTGTATGATAAAATGGCAGATCAATGAAGGAATGCAGACCATGGTACTAGAAGAAATAAAATGTAACACACGAACCATGAAAGAAGTCAACTCGATTTTATTACTGGACCGAGAATACAGATTTGAAATGAAAAAACGATGTAACACTCTGTATCTAGGTAATAAATACTTTGAAGGGAGTACATTCCTTTTGTGTGTCCATTGCACATTAATTTTGCATAAGTCTCTTGTTAACATGCGTTTTATCGATTCAGATGATTTTTCGGTTAGTGTATGAATCGAAATACCTTCATCATTAATGGGTATATCCATAATACCCGATATCAAATGACGGTCTACTTTAAATTTTCCTTCTCTAGTATCAATTGAAAAAGTTAAATTATCAAGGGAGAAATCTGAGATACATGCAACCATTGATTGTGTAATTGACTGGTATGCAGGCCCACCCCAAAGTAAAATGTTAGCCCAGCCAATAGATTCAAGGAGAGGAACAATACCATATGGAGCAATGTGATTGATATCAGCGGGATGCTCAACGATAACCTTACGGACACGCAAATCCTGTACATCTTGAGGATCATCCTCGGGTGACCGAAGGTGCCGTTTTTTTATCGATGTAGATCTAGAGGAGGATGAACCACGGGATATTTTCTTCTTCCCTCTAGCATCCATCTTCAACAAGATATACTAAGAGCAAGAGAAATGCACAAAAAGAAGGATGTGTTTTCTCTAGATCAGCAATTTGAGAAGAAACCCTTGAAAAACCCAATAAAAAGATGAAATCAAGCTATACAATGATCAAATCAAAGCATAGAGAACATTAAACTTCAAGAAAAATGAAGAAATAGGACTAACCTTGAAGAAATACAAGAAATCCTATGACTGGTCGAGCCACGACTCGTCGTAGGTTGGAGTGGAAATGAAGAAGAAGGAGATTTTTCCCAAATTATTCCACGACCGGTCGAGTGTTGTGTATGACCAATTGTACCATGACTGGTCGTGTATAGCTACGACCGGTCGAGCATTGACACTATGATACATGCAAGAAAGAATACTCAATGTAAAATGAACATACCAAGATTAAATTTTAATTTATTAAACCTGCTTTTATCGAGTGGTTTAGTAAATATATCAGCAAGTTGAGTTTCGGTTGGTATATATTTCAAGGAAATAACTTTTTCTTCAACCAACTCACAAATGTAATGATACCTAATGTCAATGTGCTTAGTACGTGAATGCTGGATTAGATTTTTGAAAATATTTATAGCACTGGAATTATTACAATGTAAGATCATTGAATCTTGATTAATTCCATAATCGCTTAGCATGCGTTTCATCCAAACTAGTTGAGTACATGCATATCCAACTGCAATATACTCAGCCTCAGCAGTGGAGAGCGATATTGAGCTTTGCTTCTTGCTGAACCAAGAAACTAAGCAATTTTCAATGTAAAAACAACCACCGCTGGTTGATTTTCTATTATCGATATTACCGGCCCAATCAGCATCTGAGTACCCGGCTAATTGAACACTAGTATTAAAACGATACCAAAGACCCAGATTTATAGTACTTGCGACATATCTAATAATCCATTTAACAGCAGTAAGATGTGATTCCTTAGGATAAGACTGATTCTCGCACAAATACCAATACTAAACATGATACCAGGTCTACTTGCAGTTAGATACAGTAAACTACCAATCATACTACGATACAGTTTAGGATCTATATCTTTACCTGTAGAGTCTTTTGAGAGTCTTAACGTTGTACTCATAGTAGTATCAAAGTTCTTACCATTATCAAATCCAAACCTTTTAACCAAGTTCGTAGCATACTTGGTTTGAGAAATGAAAATTCCATCAGGTTGTTGTTTTACTTGCAACCCTAGGAAATAATATAGTTCACCAACCATGCTCATTTCAAACCTTGATTTCATAAGATCTGCAAACTCAATAGACATGTTAGTACAAGTTGATCCATAAATAATATCGTCAACATAAATTTGAACCATCAAAATATCATTGTTATGCTTCTTAACAAAGAGTGTCTTATCGACACTTCCTACTTGAAAGCTATGACTAAGTAAGAATTTAGTCAATTTCTCATACCATGCCCTGGGCACTTGTTTTAGACCATAGAGAGCCTTTTTGAGATGAAATACATGGTCAGATAACTTAGGGTCTTCAAACCCTGAAGGTTGTTCAACATACACCTCTTCATGTAAATCACCATTCAAGAAGGCCCTCTTTACATCCATCTGATAAATCTTAAATTTTCTAGAGCATGCGATGGAAATAAAAAGTTTGATTGATTCAAGGCGAGCGACTGGAGCAAAGGTGTAACACGATTGAGTAGATGAGCTTGCATCACTAACGATGTAGCAGTTTTCAGAAGTTCTGCGACCAGTTAATATAACAGAACCCTTTTTATTAACTATCTCACAACCTTGATTAGAAAACTTCACACTATGGTTGTTATCGCATATCTAAGAAATGCTTAGTAGGTTGTGTTTCAAGCCCTCAACATATAAAACAGTCTTAAATAAGGGAAGGTTATAAAGCTGAACCGTACCTTGGCCAATGATCTTGCAATTGCTTCCATCACCAAATGTGACTGACCTGTCACTCATATCTTTTAGATCGGTGAATAAAGCCTTGTCTCCTGTCATATGCCTGAAGCAACCACTATTTTGGTACCACTTTGAATGGCTTGTAGCTTTGAAAGAAGTGTGGGCAACCAAGCAGGCAACTTTAGGAACCCATTTCAGAACTGTTTTGGGTTTAGGAGTATAGATGGTCTTTTTCTGTCTGTTGTTATAGGAGAGACCTATAAAGTTAGACTTTAATAGCTCCTTGAGTAGATCAATTATTTTTTCAACCAATGGATTTCGATTTTGAAAATCAAAGTTGACATGGCTACCTTTAGGTTTTTGAAAAGTCCTTGAATTTTTAGAAAAACCTTGATAAGTATTCTTTTCTTTTGAGGTTAAAGACTCTCCTTTTACAAATTTAGAAGCAATATTCTTTTGTTTAGGAGATGTATTCTTATCATAGCCCAACCCGGATCGATCACCACATTTTCTTGATCCGGACAATAATTTTTTCAATTTAGAATTACCTTGGGCATATCTCCATGTGTCTTTCAAACTCAGAAGAGAAGCTACCTCATTTTTGAGTTTCTCATTTTCAGATCTCAAATCTTCAATTTTGGAGGTTTTGAAATCTAAATCACATTTGGTCTTTTCAAAAGAATCGAAAATATGAGACTTTTCTAAAACGAGAGACTCATAATCTTCTTTAAGCTTAGAAAATTTTTCTTTTTATAACTTAAGCTTGACGACAATTTTACAACTCTCCTTATAAAGGGCATTATAAGCATCCTGAAGATTATCTTCATTATCGCAATCACTATTCAGATTTTCTTCACTAGATATATCATCATTATCTGAAAAAGTGATCTTGGCTAGAGTCATAAGGGCTTTAACATCATCACTCGACTCGGTTTCAGAATCTTCTGATTTAGAAGAGGATTTAGAATCAGACGATTCATCCCAATTAGCCAACATACTTTTCCTTTTTGATTTGTCCTTTTTAGGACATTTGTTAGCTAAGTGCCCATACTCTTGACAGTTGTAACATTGACTATCTTTCAAAGATTTTCGAGCTCTAGGTTTAGATCGTCTCTTATCATTTGACTTTTGAAAATCAACTTTTTTCTTGCTTTTGAAAATTTTGTAAAACTTTTTTGCTAAAAGTGTCATATCATCTTCGGAATTTTTTAAATCCGAAGTGCTCTCTTGTGAAACATTTTTAGATGATTTAAGAGCAATCAATTTTCCTATAGGAGCTTTAAAGGACAACTCGTAGGTTTGTAGTGAACCAATTAGTTCCTCAACCCTCATGGTATCCATATCACGAAGTTCCTAAATCATGGTTACTTTAGAATTGAACCGTTCAGGAAGTGAGCGTAGTATCTTTGCGCACACTTTACTTTCTGGGATTCTATCACCAAGACCCCACATAGAGTTCATAATGTCATTCAATCTAGTGTAGAAGTCCATAAAAATCTCATTCTCCTCCATATGAATTTCTTCAAATTTAGTTGTAAGGAGTTGGACTTTAGATTTCTTAACAATTGATGTACCCTCGTGTGTCATTTTTAATACATCCCATGCTTGTTTTGCATTTTCACAAGAGATGATTCTTTTGAATTCATCTGGTGATAATGCACAAATAATTGCATTTAGTGCTTTTGTATTGACACTACTCTCACTTTTCTGAAGTGTGGTCCAAAGAAGATAAGCCATTACTTTCATTGATTTTGAACCATCGTCATTAGTTAATTCAGTGATAGGAGGGTTTCATTCATTCACTGTGGCTAGCTACACACTTTCATCCATGGATTTGAGGAAGATCCTCATCCTGGCTTTCCAATAGGCATAGTTTGTGCCATTAAAGGGTGGTGGCCTAGTGACTGATAGGCCATCAAAATTTGACATCTTAATATAGCTTAGATCATTAGCTCAAGAAATAAATCCAATAAATAAATAATAAGCACGAGCTATTAGGCTCTGATACCACTTGAAAGGGCCTAGCTATATACTTTAGAGGGGGGGTGAATAGGGCTATGCCAAATAAAACTTATAACAGCGAAATAATAAAATAAAACAATCCACAATGCTGAATTAAAAAACAACTTCAATAAACTAGTATTGAGAGGTTGATACTAATTCAGTTCTAAGGACAACCTTACACCAAAAACCAAAGGCTTATGGTAGGACAATCTTATTTCTAGAACGTCCTTTGTATCAAAAACTCAAACCGAGAGGAATAAATAAAGCAAGGAAATAACTTGCAGGAAATTAAACCTAAGTTATTATAACATTCCCTACACTGGCTTGAAATAAAATGATTACAACATTCAACCACAGATACAATCCACAAAACTGAATGAATAAAGGAATGAAGAAATAAAGCACATCCACAACACAAAGATATATAGTGGTTCGCCTGTGTGTACACCAACTATTATCCAACAGCCACACAGAATGTTACTCCACTCCTAATATCCTCACACAGGGGATATTAGCATGTACTATCAAAATAGGTTTCACAGGTTCACCTAAAACCTTCACAATTGTGTCTTTTTATCACGGGCTTACACAATCCAAAAATTCACACAATCTGAGTTTTCTGGCTCTCCTCAGATAACCAAAACAATGAGATTTTTCTGATAAATCTCAAACAAAACTAAAGAATGTAAATTACACAAATGTAAAATACCTGAATCTCCTTTTGAAGTAGCCTAAGAGAACCAATCGGAGTAGAAGTTCGATTCAACGTTCAAAGTCCAATACTCACTTTATGAATGATTCTAAGTCTAATTGATTTTAAATCAAAAGGGCTAGTTTTATTTAATTTTGAATCCAAGAAGAAGGAATATCAAAACTTCCTCTTTTCTAATAAGATTGGAATGTAGATCAAAATTAAATATAAAACAAGCTAGCAAAAGGAATATTAAATGAGCACAAAGTAGCTTAAAAATAAATACGAACTTATCTCAGAGTATGGCCTTAAGATTGCTTGAATTGAATTGAAAAACTCTGAAATTCGTGATCTATTTATAGCATGAAAAATCTCATCTACGAGTGGTCTTAGGATCCCTAGGACTGGTCGTAGCTTCAATAGATTTTCAAAGATTTCCGTAGAATAAGGATTAACTGTTTCACGACTGGTCCTTGGTAGCCTACGACTGGTCGTGGGTCACTTACGACTGGTCGTAGGATCCACAGATTAGTTGCTGGAGTTCGAGTCGTAGGGCTAAGACTGGTCGAATGATGAGTCATACAACTCACAGGACTGGTCATAAAATGTCCAGGACTGGTCGTAGGACAACCAAAAAAATCTAAAAATCTTCAACAACCTATGACTGGTCCTGAAAAAATTAAGACTGGTCGTAGCAGAGATAGGACTGGTCTTGAAGTCCCTATGACTGGTCTTAGAACAGCTCGTACAAACATATTTAAAATACACGAATTATGTATCCAGAATGACCTAAAATAAAGCCCAACCTAAGGTCAATCTAAGGTCAAATAAATCTTGAAAGTGAGATGAACATTGATAGTCTATACTCTCAGATGACCCTTAAGAGAAGCTTGAGAATTTACGAATCTTGTTGTAGGCCTTCTCGAGCTTGAACCTTTCTTGACTTGATAAAGTCTTCTTCTATTCTTGTACTTGTTAGAATCTTGAACATGCATACTTGAAGACTTCTATTCTTGTATACTTCATCCATGATTAGACTTGAAACTTTCTTCATTTAAGTTCTTGTCTTGAAATACGATGTCTTGAAGCAATGAATAGTCTCAAACATGAAACACAAGATGTAGAAGACATATATATATATAGGTTTTGTCACCACAAAATTTGACAACCAAAGGGATATGAAATCATAGCACTTACAATGTACTCTTCCTGTGACAAGACTAGTTTCTTATTTTTCCTGTCACGCTTTATCCTCATGCCTAGGATTTATTTTGCAGCTCCTAAATCCTTCATGAGAAGTTCTCTAGATAGTTGTCTTTTGAGGTCTGAGATGTCCTTCATGCTTAAACCGACCACAAGTTTATCATCAATGTACAGAAGAAGGATGATGTACGACGTATCAAACTTCTTCAAATAACGGCAATGGTTTGCATAACATCTCCTAAAACCATTTTCTGAGATGAAACTGTCGAACTTCTTGTACCACTGCCTTGGGGCCTGCTTTCGGCCATATAGACTTTTCTTCAGTCTGCACACTTTGTTCTCCTTTCTTAGTGCCACGTATCCCGTCGGCTGATGCATATATATCTCTTCTTCAAGGTCCCTATGAAGAAAGGTTATCTTAACATCTAGCTACTGTAGATATAAGTCCTCTGTAACCACTATACTCAAGACCACGCGAATCGTAGACATTTTCACCATAAGTGAAAATATTTCAGTGAAATCGATACTTGTCTTTTGTTGAAACCCTTTCACAACCAATCTAGCCTTGTACCATTTTGAACCATCGTGCTCCTCATTTAGTCTGTAAACCCACTTGTTGTAAAGAGCTTTCTTTTCTTTAGGTAAAGTAACCAGCTCCCATTTACGATTAGACTCAAGAGAGTCCACCTTCTTATCCATGGGCTTCCCCCACTTAACCCGTGTATCTGACTGAAATGCCTCTTCAAAACACTCTGGCTCACCATTATCTGTCAGCAGTAGATAACGTAAGGAGGATGAGTATCGGACCGTGGGTCTCCTCTCCCGAGTAGACCTCCTCACAACCGGTGTATGCGACTCTGCCTCATAATGCTCTTGTGCATGACCATCCTGTGGCGCTGTACCACCCGTGTCTGGTAACTCTTCCAACTATATGAATTCTTTTTCTTCGGCCTTATTTTCTTGCACATTGTTCTTATGCATTACTTTTTCATTGAAGACTACGTCCTTGTTTCTGATGATTTTTCTGTTTTCTACATCCCAAAACTTGTAGAAAAAATCATGTTGTCTATATCTTATAAACGTGCACCTTCTGGACTTCGCATCTAGCTTGTTTCTGTGCTCTGCATCACTGTGAACATATGAAGTGCAACCAAACACTCTGAGATGTACAAGGTTCACTTCTTTCCCAGTCCACGTTTCTTCCGGTAGCCCACCATCCAATGGTACTGAGGGACTTATATTGATAAGATATACGACAATATTCATATCATCTGTTCAAAAGGTCTTGGGCAACCCTGCATGTAACCTCATGCTCAAGGACGGTCCTGTTAATGCGCTCAGCCACATCATTCTGTTACGATGTCTATGGAATCATTTTTTGATGTTTGATTCCACTTGTTGCACAATACTCTTCAAATTTCTTATCATAATACTCTCCCCCATTATCAGATCTGAGATACTTTACTGTTTTACCTGTCTCGTTTTCTACCATAACTTTTCACTTTTTAAACACATCAAATACATCAGATTTATGCTTTAAGAAAGAAACCCGCAGTTTTCTACTATCATCATCAATAAAAGAAACAAAATAACGTGAGCCACCAAGAGATGATACCTGTGCCGGTCCTCACACATTAGTGTGTACAAGCTCCAACAGATGCGTCTTTGGAGTGTGTCTTGTCTTCTTGAAGCTTACCCTCTTCTGCTTACCATACACGCAGTCCTCGCAGAATTTCAAGTCAATAGACTTCAGCCCTGGTAGCTTCCCTTTTGACAATAGCACTTTCATCCCCTTCTCACTCATATGTCCTAAACTCTGATGCCATAATTATTCATTCACTCCAGTTGATGCAACTGCGAGTGAACTATACGATCCTGAAGTCACGTACAAAGTACCTTCCTTTTTGCCTCGAGATATCACCAAGGTACCTTTTGAATCTTTCAGGAATCACTAGTGAATGTCATCACATAACCGGTATCGACCAAATATCCTACTGAGATCAGATTCCTTCTCAAACTCGATACATGTCCGACATCCGTCAATTTTAAAACTGTTTCGTCTATCTGATTGACCTGAACGTCTCCTTTTCCAATGATACTGCATGACTCATCATCACCCAGGTAGACTCTCCTAAAGTCACTTGACATATAATCACGCAGAACTTCCTTACAGAAGTGACATGAAATGAAGCACCCGAGTCTATAACCTAAGACTTATTCCTCGCATAAAGAGACAAGATCAACGCCTCTGTGTCGCTCTCATCAGAAAGATTCACTGAATCCTTCCCGCCTTGAGGGCTTCCATCTTGTTTCTTAAGCACCCTGCATTCACGTTTCATGTGGCCCTTCTTACCGTAATGCCAATACCCGTCTTTGTCTTTCGGTCCCTTGGACTTCTTCCTTGACTTAGAACGCTCGTGTTTATTGCCTCCTTTGTTTAGCGATCTTCCTCTTCCTTCAATGTTTAGCGCATTCCCTGAATCCCCTGAAACTCCTGATCCCTTCCTTCTAGATTCTTCGCTGAGAATTAGACCGGCCACATCATCAAATTTCAGCTTTGTCGACCCTGAAGAATTGCTCACAGTAATCACCAAACTATCCCAACTGTTTGGCAAACTGGATAAGATTAATAGTGCCCTGACCTCATCCTCAAAAACGATGCCAACGGATTCCAACTGGCTCGTGACTATATTGAACTTGTTTAGATGTTCAACCATGCTCCCACCATCTGACATCTTCATGTTGAATAGTTGTTTCATAAGATGAACCTTGTTGGACGCTGAGAGTTTTTCATACATAGTGGTTAGGGCTTCCATTAATTCTTTTATTTTTTTCACCTTGGATATATTGAAGGCGACGCTTTTAGACAAAGAGAGTCGGATCGTTCTTAAACCCTTCCTATCTAGTAAAAACCATTCATCACTGTCATCTTTTTTGGTTTCTTCTCTTTTCCTCCTAGAGGAATATAGAGGTCTTTCTGATATAGATAATCCTACATTTGCATCTTCTAGAAGGTAAAATTTGAACCATCAAACTTCTCAATTATAGTTTTTCCTTCTTCCGCCATCGCTTCCAATAGAACTAAACTAATAGCTTTGATACCAGTTGTTGCGCAGCACAACAACAACGCAGTGAGCCTAAATCAAATCTCACGCCTCGCCCACAAACGATAAGCATGAAGAAATATAAACTAAAAATAGATCAAAGTAATTAAAACAAACCACAAGACAAGATATATGTGGAAAAATCCCAAACTAGGGTAAAAATCCACGGATGCAAACTTCTATTATGAAGAAGAACGAAGATTACAAGGCAAAATACTAACCTCTTCCTTGGAAGAACATAAAAAATCCTTAGCCCACACCTTAGAATAACTTTTATCATACTTAGAAAAATCCTAGGAACCCCTATTTATAGTTTAGGCAACTCTCTTTCTGTACCCTTACGAAAGGCGACACGAAAATTCGCAATCCACATCAGATTTGGAAATGAATCTACGTAACTACAACCGGTCAAGCAGATTGTACGACCGGTCGTGAATGGGTCACGACCGGTCAAGTACCTCGGGACCTAAAAACGATGCTCGCTGGACTTTGAGTCGAACCGGCCCACGACCGGTCAAGCGGGCCCCTACGACCGGTCGAGCATAGCCCATGACCGGTCGAAGACAGCCCCAGATGTGGCTCCACATCTCAACAAAGGCAACGTCTGGATTGAAGCTGAAAGCTATATTGTTTTTTCTTCCGGCCATGGACGAAAGCATTGTCACCACTTGCTTATGCCTCTGGATTCCCACTCCGAAAGGGGGCTTCAAAAATTCTGAAATCAATTTTACACGAAGTCGACGAAGAAAATTGCATAGAAGAATGCTCGGATTCCGAATGCTGGTTTGAGTTTTTGGAGATTGCAAAAAACTTCTTATTGGAGAAGCTGAGAGGTTTTTGGATGGTTCTTGAGAGGGTTTTTGGAAGTTTCATGAGACAGTTGCTGGAAGTTTTAGTTCGCGGACGTTGTTAATTCCACGCGCGTGGGATGTCGTGCCCATTCACACGCGACTTACGTGCAAATATGAAACATGTGTATGAGATTTGAACTTTCCATTTGATTTTAAATATCAGATAATTTTAATATTCAGGTAAGCCACAGCTTACAAGGTAAACCGATTGTTTTTTTCTGGCCATTGATTTTATTTTTTACATTGTGGCTTATGCAAGGCTTTAAATTGACTGATGTTTATGCAGGAAAATATGGGTATTGCAGATCGCATTATGGAGAGATCAGATCTCATACATGTCACCAATTAGGCATAATCAATTGCGTATGGATGCGTACATATTTCACATGCGCGTGGAATTAGTTAACCTCTGTTTGGAAGTTCTGATTTGGAAAGTTGGAGTTATATGATACACCGGTGGATATGACGCTTGGCACGCAAGCGCTGAGAAATCGTAGACTCAATAAGCCAAGTAAATAGTGCAATCCACTGTATCCAAGTTACGTTTTTAAGATCAGATTTGTTCAAAAATCGTACCCTCCGATTCTGGACGTCTGTTTGTGGAAATAGGACCGTTGGATGTATTTTTCATTTCTAGCTGTTCATTAAATGTTTACCAATCTGATATTCAGATAATAAAATAACCTTACTTTTTTAGTTCATGACTTATTTCCGAAAGGTACCAACATTTGGACGGTTTATCTTGACTACTTGTACACTATTTCTATGAAATCTCTAGGTGCATGCGTATCATCCATCCGTCCATGCAAGTGTATCTAAAATTTTCACCTGAAAAGGGATCCCAGAGGGACTTTCGGGGGGGATTCCAAAGGTCCTTGTTTTGGGGGAATAGAGAAGCTTTTGTTTTGAGATTTCTCTTGCACGGCAAATCTCACCTCTGACCCGCTGTCTTTCTAGACCCACGTAAACTTTATTTCCCCGCGGCTAAACCCCGGTTGTACGGATATAGATATACTGTTTGCAGAAAAATATCCTTCCAGCGTGCCCGTCCAACCGCGTCTTGCTGCCCATCCAACCCAATCGACCGGGTCCACACCCGGTCAACCCTATCTTACTGTCCATCTAGATAAGGATTAGCTACTAACAGGTTGAGTAGCCATAGAGTCACTAAGAAGTGACGTCACCAAGTTCCGTGGCTTCCACAATGATATATGTTTTGAATCTAAACTGTTCATCCATTTGGAGAGATCCTTTTGTGGCATTAGCCAAGGAATAAGTCAGATCCTAAGCTCTTATAGACCCCGCCATAGAAAACAATTGAGAGAGTGACACTCACCATTAAAAACTTCCAAGGGTCATAAAAGTTTTCAATCAAGCTGATATTTGTGCTTTTCTTTATTTCACGTCTGTGTTAACTTATGAATAGGTTGTATGTCAAATAAACACATGTGGACCTTAGGAAGGTTTCAACTGTGGGCATCACTCTCTCTACTATTTTTTGTGGTGGGGTCCACTTGAGCTTTGGATCTGACTTATTCTTTGGCTAATGTCCTAAAATGATTTCTTCAAATGGATGGACAGTGTGGATACAAAACATACATCATGGTGGGAACCACATAACTTGGTGATGTCACTTCAGTAGCGAGTCTCGCTACTCAAAGCAAGATTAGGATGCCTCGACATTCTTATCAATTCAAACTTGACCGAGCACTTCGTGAAATTGACCGAGCACTTTTTGAAATTGACCGACTATTACATAAAATTAACTGACCATTACATGAAATTGACTAAGCACTTAATGAATTGACTAAGCACTTTTTGAAATTGACTGAACATTACATGAAATTGATTGAGCACTATATGAAATTGACCGAGTACTTAATGAAATTAGTCGAACACTTCTTGAAATTGACTAAGCATTACATGAAATTGATCGAGCATTGCTTGAAATTGACAGAGTACTTAATGAAATTGACCGAGCAATTGTTGAAATTAACTGAGCACTTGTTGAAATTGACCGATCATTACATGAAATTGATCGAGTACTACATAAAATTGATAAAGCATTACATGAAATTGACCGAGTACTTAATGAAATTGGTCGAGCACTTCTTGAAATTGATTGAGCACTTCTTGAACTTGATCGAGTATTATTTGAAATTGACCGAGCACTACATGAAATTGACCGAGCATGACATGAAAGTGACCGACTAATTCGTGAAATTGGCCAAGTACTTCATGAAATTGATCGAACACTGAATGAAATTGACCGAGTACTTCTTGAAATTGAATGAGTACTTCATGAAATTAATCGAGTATTTCATGAAATTTATCACTTTGGTTGCTGGACAGATTGAGCACTTTATCGATGCCATCGAAGAGCTTTTCGATCCCATCGAAGAAGTTATCGATTGCATTTCAATGCCATCGAGAATAGATGGATTTTCCTATGAATTTTTTTTAGATAGTTTTGTCCCTTTTTCGATTGCATCAATCAGGTCTTTGATGTCATCGAAATTTGAATTTCGATGTCATCGAATGGTCTTGGATTCATTGAGAAAAATCAGATTTTTCTTTTAAGTTCTCTGGACAAACCGATCCATGTTTTGATACCATCGATCCTTCTTCGATGTCATCGATAACTTACTTCGATCCATCGAAAGATCTTGATTGCATCAATAGTACTTAGAGTATTTGAAAGCTTATTGGTGACAAATGGCCAAGTTTGATTCTATTGAAGTTGGTTTGATGCCATTGAAACTTAAGTTTCAATGTAATTCCCAACATATTTTCAGTTTGTTGCTGGACTATTAAGCCACTTTCTCAATGCCATTGAATAGTTGTTCAATGTCATTAAACCCGTCTTGATTGCACCTCGATGCAATCGACCGATAATATTTTTTTCTTATTTGTTTCAATTCTCTACCAACTTTAAAGTAACTCTAATATAAGCTTACCTAATGTTTTGCAAATATGTTTTTAGGTAAGTTTAGACCTTTTTAAAGTAGGACATATACCTGAAAGGGTTTGGTTAGGGAAGTGAGGCTTAATATACATGTGTTGTGCTCTTGAATTTCTTCAAATTGATGAGTCTTGGTCTTGTAGTCTTCAATTAGGGGTCACTTGACACTAAGACTCAACATTCACATATATTGACAAACAAGGTCACTTTTACCTACTGCCTTGGCAAGTCAGGTGATTTCATGTGTGCTTGATGAATTTTGATGAATGTGATTGTTGCATATATAACCGTATGTTATGGACTTCATCGACAGATCATCTCGATTGATAGAACTATCTAAGCAACTGGATACAACTAGAAGTATTATAACTTTTAGTACTCCCACAAAAGTGGAGCATTTTTCACTAAGCATGTTAGGATTATTGAAAAATACAAAAATGGTTTGGGTTGCAATGGGCCGGGTCTGGACCTGTCGGAGCCGATCAAACAGGTAAAAATTTCAACTTAGCCAGGTCCGAGTCTTATATTATTGGCCCAACCTGACATCAACCCGATGAAATCCAGTTCTATTCGATGATTCCTTATTTTTTGTTCCTTTAGACTTGAACGCTTCTGGCCAATCTTTTTTTTACTTCCAAAACATAATACAAGAGAATGACTTATATTTTATTTCTCAACATTAGTAAGCCTTATACGAAACTCTAAGTGGGGGCCACCTGAGTTTTGGATGTAGCTGAAACTCGGTCTGATTCCGTATCCAAGTGGGACACAAACAATTAATGGGCTAGATTTGAGAACAACACCATAAAGGGCCTAATAAATGATTATGAATGTTTTAATGGGGGTAACCCCTCTCATGGGGTGTGTTGTGTAGCGATGTGGAGTTGACTTTGAATATACTGTCACTTTGAGTATATTGTGTAAAGGCTCGAGCCAGGGATCCTATAATTCCTAAATTTGTACATCATCCCCTCTTTTGAGTCATTCATGGATATAAAGAAGGCAACGATTCACACAATGCATGGACATGAGGACAAGGATCATGGGTTTAAAGTTTTTAAGTTTGAGTTGAGAGGAATGCCCTAGATGAAATTCATCAAGTACTACATGAAATTGACCGAGCATCACATGAAATTGACCAAGCTTTACATGAAATTGATCGAGCATCACATGAAAATGATCAAGCATCACATGATATTGACCAAGCTTTACATGAAAAATGCCCGAGCATTACATGAAAAT
This sequence comes from Magnolia kwangsiensis, assembly GCA_037074715.1. Taxonomy (NCBI): domain Eukaryota; kingdom Viridiplantae; phylum Streptophyta; class Magnoliopsida; order Magnoliales; family Magnoliaceae; genus Magnolia; species Magnolia kwangsiensis. The sequence goes on along the minus strand of CM073585.1, from coordinate 31,613,016 downwards.
GACTAAACATTACATGAAATTGACTGAGTATTACGTGAAATTGACTGAGCTTTACATGAAAATGACCGAGCATCGCATGAAATTCTCACATGAAATTGAAAGAGCATTACATGAAATTGACCGAGCATCACATGAAAATGACCGAGCTTTACATAAAAATGACCGAGCATCACATGAAATTGACCAATCTTTACATGAAAATGACCGACCATTACATGAAAATGACCGAGCATCACATGAAATTGATCGAGAATCATATGAAATTGACCAAGCAGCACATGAGATTGGCCATTAAATTGACCGAGTAGTACATGAAATCAGAGGTTGCAGAAAATTGATCAGATAATACTTGTAAGTAACGACGGTAATGGTCGTTGAATATGCATGTCGAAAGTAAAACTAAACCGAATAACCATAAAGCATTACATGCATTATGGAACATTTACGAAATTCTATTTACAAGGACGACAAGCATGTAATGTGCAATAAGGAGGAACTCTAAACATTCATTTAATCATGCATTGTAACTAAGAATTTAAACCATACAAACATAATTAAACAGATGTACAAAGATAATCCTAAACACAACAATATATAGTTGTTCGGCTATGTGCCTACTCCACTCTTGACAGACCCACTCAACCCTTGAGTGTATCGAATTTCACTATCCAATGGTTTTAAATCATGTTAACTATAAACCCTTACAACCTACATAAGGTTAACTAAGGTGCCAACACAAGACAACCTTAGGTGCCTACACAAGGTAACACTATGAGTACATAAGGCAATGCATCAAACACAAGGACACACAATGTATTGAAAAGGCCTAGCAATGTGTCCTAGAGGGGGGGTTGAATAGGACTATGCCAAATAAAACTTATAACAACGGAAATTAACTAAATGCGATAGCCAACAAATAATATAAAAAAACTATAATGTAAGAATGTAAAGCAACCTCAAAATTTAGATCTTAAGAGGTTGATACAAATGTTGTTCTAAGGATAACCTTACACCAAAAATCAGAGTTTATGGTAGGACAACCTTATTTTTAGAAAGGTCTTTGTATTAAATATTAAATCGAAGAGGAATAATAAAAAATTAAATACAAACTACACTGAAGAATAAATTGCAATTAAAAATATATTTTGTTATAGAGACAACCATACACCATACGAATGGCAGGTCAACCTTATTAGAACAATTAAGGAAGCTGATAAAGGAATAACAAGAAATAAATTCTAAACTATTACAACATTCCCACAATGCTTGAAATACATGATTACAACATTCACATTCACATATACATCCCACAAATGAATAATTAAAGATATAAAATATAAACCATTTAACCACGAAACACAAGGGATTATAGTGGTTCGTCTGTGTGTTCACCAACTGTTAAACAACAGCCACATAGAATGCTACTCCACTCCTAATATCCTCACATAGGGGATATTAGCGTTCACTATCAAATTAGGTTTTCACAGGTTCACCAAAAACCTTCACAATTGTGTTTTTCTCTGTGGGCTTACATAATTAAAAAATCCCACTTCTGAGTTTTCCTGGCTCTCCTCAGATAACCAATAGAATGAGATTTTTCTAGCAAATCCCAAAAGAAACCAAAACAGAAAGGAATTTATAATTAAATATAAAATACCTGATTTTCTCCTTCGTTGTAGCAGCCTTACATGCCCCAGACTTGGTAATCGAAATCACAAGGAACCCAATGGCTAGTTTTGGCCGTAACAGCCTCCATAGTATCCCATTCTCAGCTCTTGAGGCAAGTTCCGATCTTGGGATCCTACAAGGAGGATTTTCATAACAGTATAATCATTACTAATACGAATATATCCAAGATTAAAATAAGTACATCTAGGAATAACAAAGGGCACACATCATAAAATTTACTAAGAATTTGAACTTTTACAACCATCCACAAGGTCCAAAATGACATACATGAGGTAAAAGGAAAATAGAGAAAGGTCAGCAATACTAGAGTCCTCAAATGCTCAGCTCTACTCCATGCTCTGCTGTTACGACGCCTGCCTAGAATCTCCTGCACGCATCAATCGTGCATAAGCTTATAAAAGCTTAGAGGGTGGTGTAAGTGTATGACAATGATGCACAGAAGAATAGTAGGAGGTGCAAGGAGGGAAACATGCTCAATGAGAATATCACTAGCCTTTCCAAGGCTTATTATGAATACGATGTAATGAGTACTGAGAGTCATACCAAGGTAATGCATGAAGGGGCTTACACAGCCAATACTAATGCAATGCAAGTAATGCTAGTGCTTATAACCAAACCATATGTCAAGTACATTTCTAATCATAAGAAAATCACCAAGGTCCATTACACTGCTGAATGACAGCCGCTCTACAGACCCCGCATAGTCAAATGAGCATAAGAGACCTCACTACCCGCTCGTGGACAACCAATCACTAGTAATGCCTGACGGTAGCGGACCCATTTACGAGCTGGTTAGACTCAGCCTCACAATGCCCACTACAAACCAGGCAGGTAAGGCCACACCCCTATCCAACCGACTACATGACAGTGAGAGTCACAGCTTAACGGTATAAGGCTCTCATGTGATCATGTATTTCACCTAGTCACGGCGTTGGAGCAGATCCTTGGTACCATGAAAGTTTTGAGAATTTCACCCATGGGCATCCTATGCACCCGATATGCTCAACTAATATTTTCTGTGTCCACATATATGGCCATCCACGAATACCCCTGTGGAGGCAAGGCCCTGATGAAGTAAGCGCGGATATCCATAAGCTATGCAATGCCAGATGCATGAATCAGACAATCACCCATGCAGCAATCCCAAGCATCTATCTCTCAGAGAGATACCAACATGTCCTACACAATGGCACAACCATGACCAATCATACCTCAACCAAGCATGCATATGATGTGTATGGGAGTGGGCCATGAAGATGAATAGGGGTGCCAATAAGGTGAAGAGGAACTCTCTACCTAACCACGAAGGGTCTAGGTACTTAACCAATTCCTCATAAGGAATACAACCTCTAGTGGGGACCCATATACCTGAGGTGGTCCACGAGACTAAGGAGAATAATAGTATGGGCCTAAATAGTAAAACGACTTAGCAAGGGTCTATGGTGGGCCTTTAACCACCCATAGAAGCCCATGGGCCTACCTTAGGGCCACCAATGTGGACATCCAACCACAATTGGTCCTTAAGAGGTAGCCCATCTCTAATTGATTATGGATCAAGGCCCAAGGCCCATGCAACATCAGAAATAAGAAATGAGTAGCCATAATCATACCATAAACACTCATGTTGGGCTTCAGAAATGGCGGCCCAAGGCCTAACCAAAATATGGGTCCAAGGGAAAAACACATAACCCAACCCACACATACCACTATGGGCCCATAGGGGAAAGGTTAGGGCAAACATAAAGGCCACTAATCTCATTTATTATGGTGGCCTAGTGGGCAGCCTATTGCTCAAACCACATAAGCAAATGTCATGCTCTTAGTCAAGTAAGTTGGGCCTACAACCCGGCCCAAGTATAAAGTTAATTTGGTGGGCAACCAAGGGCCCATCTACTTATGTAATCTAGCTCACTAACCCAACATAATAGTTTGGTAAAAATGGCCCAAGAGTTCAATGGGCCTATGTGGAAAGTTCCAGCCCAATTGGGCCTAAAGAGTTCAACAACTAGCTACATTCATGGACCCAATTAAATTCAACTATGGTGGGCCTCAAAACTATATTTATTAAGCCCAACATTTAAGAAACTAAAAGTATAAATCATTTCCTTTAAGATGTTTATAATGTGGTGGGCCCCACTCCTTAAAATTTCAGCCCAAGGCCAAGCATAATTATAATATGTTGTTGTCCTAAATTTGGACACTCCATTGGAGTGGATCCAGGGCTTCTAAAACTCTGAAAATTGAGGTCTAAAGTCCCTCATCATGCATACAATGAGAGGAAACCCAAAAAGGTGGCCCACCATTAGAAGAAATATTTTTGAATTATGATTTTTATCAAGGCATATTGTTGGACTGCACTGCAGAAAAATCTGAAAATCCAACCATCTTAGTCCATTCTTTTGGATGACTAAAAGGGGTTATTTGGGGCTGAAAGTTTACAGAGTGATACTTCCATAGGTGGGGCAAACCTCTATAAAATTTTAGAATTTTTAGATATTTCTAAGTATTTTAATTAATTTAAACATAACAGACTGTCTAGAAAGTTGGACAGACCTGGACGTCCCAACATGGTGGTCCAGTCCGGCCCTTGTCACGGTGTGTACAGGGGTCCATTAGCTATAAAATTTGGTAGATGGGTCCTACCATGAGTGGAACATACCCTTAAAAAATTTTAAATTTTTTTAACATCTGTAAATATTTTAATTTATTTAAATAAGTCAATCTGTCCTGAAAATCAGACTGATCTGGAGACCATATTATAGTGGGCCGGTCCAGCCACCACCCTGGTGTGTACGGCCATCCATTGGCCCCAATATTTTGTAGGTGAGTTCTAACATGGGTGGGCCACCTCCTTGTAAATTTTAAAATTTTTGGAATAGTACAAGTATTTTATTTAACTCCTACAATCAGTAAGGTATTTCTGAAAAAAAAATTCTGCTACTGAAACAATACTGCTGCCCCTGATTTGTGCACCCCATTGGAGTGGGCCCAGGTCTACCAAATTTTAAGAAAATGTAGGACAAAAATCTCTACACAAGTATACAATAAGGTGGGGTTCACAAATATGGCCCACTACTTCAAAAACAAGCTAATATTTACATTTTTACAGCAGAAGAATGGTTGGACAATCCAGAAAAATCTAGACCGTCCAACCTTCTTGGCCCACCCTTTTGGGTGATCAAATAGGGTCAGATGAGGGTGAAATTTGGGAGACATTTAGGTGGGGTCCCCAACTTCAAGAGGAATATATCAAATGGGACCAAACACCCCACCAATCATCCCCAAAACTGAGCTCAAGACAGCTCAAAGCTTCTGGACAGCAACATAATACTGAATTAAAATAATTATAATCACTATAAAAAGAGAAAATCAATCCATGAAAATTATGGTATGGACCACCCTAGTGGGCTCCACAAACATCTAGACCATTTCCATCAACAAATACCACTTGCATGTATCCTTTTTGGATACATTTAGGGCCCCAACGTCCAAGGGTGGACTGTCAAGGACGTTCTCCCTCTTTGGACGGTCTGGATGGTTTTATGTTGAAAAGTGGGCCACACACATCTTGATTTCAGAGATATAAATAAGGAGAATAAAAGAATCCGGCCACAAGGGAAGGATCTCCGCCACATTGAGGCCCTTCCCCTCATCACACAATCACAATCGTCCACTATATCATGATTTACATGGTTCCATATGAGCATAACTCGTCCTACTCAAGATCTATAGTGGAGATGCCATCTCCACCAAGGATCAAGGGTCTAGATGACCCAAGGATCATTGATCAAGAAAAGAAAACCATGTGGGGGGATCCATGGAGAATGGCCCCTTGCATGGACCATGCATGCACAAAGGATAGGCTATGAGCCACATCCATGAAGACATGGGGGCCACCATCATCATTTGATGGGCCCCACAAGCTTTAAAATGAAATGAATGGAAAGAACATCTATAGAAATCAGAAATTTACATCTAAGGAACACCCACCTTAAGATCTATCTATCAAAACTCCACTCCAAGCTTCTAATTGCCCAAGGAAGCAGATGAAGGGTTGAGATGGGTTTTCAATGAAGGGATTGAGGGGAAAAAGGAGGAGAAGGGGCTGAAAAAGGAAGAAAATGGGCTGAATTTTTTTTTGTAAGAGAGAAAGAAGGGGAGAAGAGAGTAGAGAGAAATGAGAGGGAAAAAGAGAAACAGGGATTTCATTCAAAGTGATCATTACATTTGCTAGAAAAGAGGATATGGTGGTCTCTCTCTCTCCCTAGAGAAGAGAAATTTCAGAAAATTTAGATTGGGGAAGAGAAATTGCATGGGGAAGAAAAAAAATCCCATGATGACTTCTAGTAAAGAGAAAAAGAAAGAATCATGATGAGTTTGGAGAAGAGAGTCCATCATTGCTAGACTAGGCCATTATGACATCATGAAAATGGTGATGTCATCACCATTGGCAAGTGTGCACATGGAAAAATGTACAAATCATGTGGGTCCTACCAAAAAAAATGCAATCAATGGTCCAAATGATGCGCGGCCCATAACTTATGATCCACACGTCAAATTTTCACACGAGACGCGTCGTTGGAATCGAGACAACGATGCGATCGCAACGGCATAGGTCTCAGGTCAATCCGAGTTGAGTCTATATGACCAAACTCAAGGGTGACCACAAACACTATCCGAAGGTCACAGGTCATAAAAATTTGACCGGCAAGACCGCGGGACCAAAATGAATGAAATGCATACTTATACATGCACACATGCGAACTCGGGTCGAGTCTCACACAGCCCCGAAGAACCAAGTCAGAGTAGATGATTGAATGTCCAAGTTCAATGTCCAAAACTCATATTACAATGGTTCTAGTTCTAATTGATTTTAAATTAAACCAAAGGGCTAGCTTTAATTGATTTTGATTCTAAAGAAAGGAAAATAACAATTCCTGTATTCAGATTAGATTGAAATATCATAAACAAAATCAATTAAAAAAGCTAAAGAAAGATAATATGAATTACGCACACTTAGCTTAAAATAGAGCATAGACTTATCTCTAAGAAGGTCGAATTAATTAGCTTGAATTGTCTCTGCTATTCTAAGATTTGTGATATATTTATAGCTGAGCGAAACATGTCTTCGATTGGTCTTAGGACCTCTACGACTGGTCGTAGAACCAACAGAAATTTGAATTTTCAGGCGCTATAAGATCTGACGGTTTCACGACTGGTTGTAGGTACCCTACGACTGGTTGTAGGTCACCTTCGACCGATAGTAGGTTGCATACGACTGGTTGTAGACTGATATTTTTCAACGCTGGACTTTGAGTCGAAAGTATATGACTGGTCAAACAACCAGTCGACACTGTTCCTATGACTGGTCGAACAGTCTTCAGGACTGGTCGTAGAGTAACTAAAAAATTCTAAAATTCTTCAACAACTTAGGACTGGTCGTGAAATTTCTTGGACTAGTCGAACCAGTGCTAGGACTAGTCGAACAAAGTCCAGGACTAGTCTTAGAACAAACCAACTTTACTTATAACAAAAATATGGATTATGTATCCAAAATGACCTACTCTAAAGGTCAACCTAAGGTCAGTCATACCTCAATAGTAAAACAAGGACATTGAAATTTGAAAACAAGTGACCTTTGAGTATAATTAAGCCTAAGATCTTGAACTTGAAAGCTTCTTAAACTTGAAAGCTTCTGAGATCTTGAACTTAAAAGCTTCTTAAACTTGAAAGTTTCTGAGATCTTGAACTTGAAAGCTTCTGAGATCTTTTCTTCATCACATATACAGCTTCAAAGCAGTGTCTTTGTCACCAAAAATTTGATAATAACAAGGGCCTATAAACTATAGCACTTATAATCTCCCCCTTTGTCAAATTAGTGACAAAACACATTTTCAAGATATGATACATAACACAAAATATCTTATTAAAGAATCATGCAACAGTTGTTATCAACTGGCACACATTCATGAACCTACAAATAAATATTCAACATGCAGTCCAACTTGCAATACAGTCCACCTCTGTACATACAGTCACATACTCTACATACTCCCTCTGAGTAACATATATCAAAAAAAATATGCACTATGCACAATGCTACTCTCCTCATAGGTAATCCAATCCAATCTAACATGAGAGAAGCATAGGAATCATTATCCATTCTCCCCCTTTTTGTCACAATATGACATAGGAAGCAAGGAACAGATGACTAAGGAGTAATAAGTAAGGAGATAAATAAGAGGTAAGACAAGATATGAGAACATAGCATAAGAAACACATATAATTCATAAACGGAACCAAGTCAATAGTAACAAGTTAGGTTAAGTGAGCACAATAGTAAGATAATTATTACAGACTAAAAAATAAAAAGAAACTAATCTGAAGCAGATGGAGCAGGGATGGAAGGATCTAGTTGATGCATGCCCTTATTCAAGCGCCTAAGATACTTGCGCATATACTTGAATTATAAATCATGGTCAACAAACATGTTTTCCATCCTAACATTGATATTCTCAACCTTAGTTTCCAATGGATGCAAACGTGCATCAAAAGTAGAAGGCTCAAAATCTGGATCATTTGGAGAGTCAGAATCAAGTTCTTCAAAAATATCATCCATGTTAATATCATCAAAAGGAAGATCACTGGCTTCTTCCTCATGTACAGCTTCAGCCTCACCACCACCATCTCTTTGGCTAGGAAGAAATTATTGATATTAGAGTTGTTAAATATCAGATGATGGATAGGGGCTTCACCAACTGGCATATCGACTAACATGTGCGTAGCCAAAACAGTCATCAAATAACCAAAAGGGATATCACTATGACCAGGATGGATTCTAAACTGAATGATTGAGTGACAAATCAAGGATGGTAAGCACAAATGAGCACCTTTGGCAATATTATGAAGAACATGAACCATGAAAGCTGTTAACTCAGTTTTATTACCCGATCTAGGATATAAGTTCGACACAAATATCCTATGAAGAACTCTGTATTCGGGTAACAAAAATGTTGAGGGGAGTGCATTTCCTTTATGCGTCCATTGAACATCCATATTCCATAAATCCTTAGTTAGCATACATTTTTCAATCTGTGAGGGTTTTTCAAATAATGTATGAATGGGAACTCCCTCATCATTCACAAGAATTTTCATAAGAGCTGAAATTAAGTGACGATCAACGTCAAATGGTCCTTCTCTTATGACAATTTTAAACGTTAGATTTTTCAGTGAAAATTCATATATGCAAGCAAACATGGACTGGGTAATGGACCGATATGCTGGCCACCCCAATGTAATAAGTTATCCCAACCTATATCTTGGAGCATAGGAAGGATATCAAAAGGAGCAGTATGATTAATTTCAACAGGATGTTCAACAATAACATTACACAATCTGATGTCCTAAATAAAGGATGGATCATCCTCGGGAGCCCTAAGATGACGTTTAGTTATAGAGGCTGATCTGGAAGAAGATGGACTACGGGAAGTTATTTTTCTCCCCCTAGATGCCATTTGTAACAAAGATTTCAAGAGGATAAGGAGTTGCAAAGGATTGAGAAGAGGGTTTCCACAAAATAAATTTTTCAAAAGAGGAATCCCAAATCTCAACAAAATTCAAAATAGATAACTTCAAGAGATAAAAAGAAGTAATCTAGACACAAATCAACAAGAAAAATGTAAATGAAGCACTAACCATGAAGATTTCGAAGGTTGGCTTCGACTAGTCGGACGATGGCTCGTTGGTGAGTGAAAATGAAATGAGGAAGATGAAGCGTTTTCCCCAAATTAAAGTGCATTCACAAGTTTCTCGACTGGTCATGGATGTACACGATCGGTTGTACCATGACTGGTCGTGTATATTCATGATCAATCGAGGACCAGCCAAAAATGTAATTTTCCTTTTGAGTTTACAAAATTTTCTACATGATTTATAAAAATTAAAATCTAAACTAACAAGAATATACAATATGATATAAAAGGAATAAATTATCATCTTGAAATGTACATGCCAAAATCAAATTTTATTTGGTTAAACCTACTTTTGTTGAGAGGTTTAGTGAAAATATCAGCACGTTGATTCTTGGTAAGTATATATTCCAAAGATATAACCTTTTCTTCTACTAATTAATGGATATAATGAAATCTAATGTCAATGTGCTTAGTACGAGAATGCTGAATAGGATTTTTTGAAATATTTATGGCACTGAAATTATCACAATATAATAACATAGAATCCTGTTTAATTCCATAATCACTTAGCATTCGATTCATCCAAACAAGCTGTGTACACGCATTACCAGCTGCGATGTATTTAGCTTCAGCTGTCGAAAGTGATATAGAACTTTGTTTCTTGCTAAACCAAGAAACTAAATAGTTTCTGATATAAAAGCAACCACCACTGGTTGATTTTCTATCATTAAGATTACCAGCCCAATCAGCATCCAAGTACCCAGCTAATTGAATGCTAATCTCATGTGGATACCAAAGACCAAGATTAACAGTACTTGCGACATATCGTATAATTCGCTTGACAGCAATCAAGTGTGATTCTTTGGAATTAGACTGATATCTAGTAAAAATACTAACACTTAGTACAATATCAGGTCTACTAGCAGTTAAATACAATAAGCTACCAATCATGTTCCAATAAAATTTCGGATCAACATTTTTACCTGCAGAATCTTTTGAGAGTTTCAAGGTAATACTCATAGGAGTATCAAAGTTCTTACCATTCTCAAATCTAAATCTCTTAATTAAATTTAAAGCATATTTAGATTGAGAAATAAATATTCCACCAGGTTGTTACTTCACTTGCAACTCTAGGAAGTAATTCAATTCCCCAATCATGCTCATCTTAACTGTGATTTCATCAAATCTGCAAACTCAGTAGTCATGTTAGGATAAGTAGATCCATAAATGATATCATCAACATAAATCTGTACCATTAAAATATGATCATTATGTTTTCTAACAAACAGAGTTTTATCAACAGATCCCATTTGAAAATTATGGCTCAACAGAAACTTTGTTAGTTTCTTATACCATGCCCTAGGAGCTTGTTTTAATCCGTAAAGTGTCTTTTTAAGGTGATACACATGATCAACATTTTTTGGAATCTTCAAAACCCATCGATTGTTCAACATAGACTTCCTTATGTAAATCACCATTTAAGAAAGTAATTTTTACATCCATTTGATAAATCTTAATTTTTCTAAAACATGCAATGGATATAAATAGTCTGAATGATTCAAGACGTACTACTGGTGTAAAGGTTTCATCAAAATCAATACCTTCAATTTGAGTGTAACCTTGTACCATTAGCCTAGCCTTGTTTCTAATTATATTTCCAAGCTCGTTAGACTTATTTTTGAAAATCCATTTTGTTCCAATGATGTGTTTATCTTTGGGTCTAGGTACGAGATACCAAACATCATTTCTTACAAATTGATTAAGTTCTTCTTACATCGCAACAATCCAGTTTTCATCAGCAAGAGCTTCTTTTATGCAAGATGGTTCTATCTGTGAAGTAAAACATATGTAATTACATATATCCTCAAGTTTTCTATGAGTATGAACACCAGTGAGAGGGTTTCTAAGAATTTGAGTAGTTAGATGATCTTTAACAGTCCTTAGTTCAGAATCAGTCTAATTAGATGAAGTATCAGGTTTATCAATTACAAGAACTTCATCATTATCTGAACTTGATACTGGTATGTTTAAGTGATCATCAATGACCACATTGATGGACTCTTGAATCACTCCAGTCCTTTTGTTTAGAACCCTATAAGCACGACTGTTTAAAGAATACCATAGAAAGATCCCTTCATCACTTTTCGTATCAAATTTTTTCAGATTTTTACGATCTCATAAAATATAACACTTGCTGCCAAAAAATTGAAAGTATTTGACAGTAGCTTCTTATCAAACCACATTTTGTAAGCCGTTTTATTATTACCTTTACTAGTGTAAACTCGGTTAATAATATAGCAAGCTGTATTTACTTCTTTAGCCCAAAGATTCTTAGAGAGCTTCCTGTTATTCAATATGACATTAGCCATTTCTTGTAGCACTCTTTTTTTTCTTTCCACTATCCCATTTTATTGTAGAGTTTTGGGCACTGAGAATTCATGTAATATTCCTTGGTCGCTACAGAACTTCTCAAAACCGCTATTCTCAAATTCAGATCCATGATCACTACAAATCTTACTGATTTGAGAACCTTTTTCAGTTTAAATCATTTTAAGAACTTTTCTTACTTCTTCAAGGGTTTCTGATTTGTCCCTTAAGAAGACTACCCATATATATCTGGTAAAGTCATCTACTATTACTAAGATATACCTTTTGCCACCACGACTCTTCATTCTGGTAGGTCCTATCAGATCCATGTAGAGAAGTTTGAGTGGTCTTAATGTGGTATTGGAATTCACCTTTTTATGTGAGTTCCTTATTTGTTTACCAAACTGACATTCACCACATATCTTATCTAATTTTTGAAGTTTGGGTAGACCTCTTATAAGTTTCCGTTTGCTCAATCTAAATAAATTTCGGTAGTGTATATGTTTAAGACATTTGTGCCATAATTCTGTCCCGTTTATATGGACCATGTAACATGTTTGATTAGATGAGTAGGATTCGCTAACAATATAGCAGTTTTCAGACGTTCTACATCCAGTTAGTATTACAAAACCTTTGTTGTTTAGAATCTCACAGCTTTGATTAGAAAATCGAACACTATGGTTATTATCGCATATTTGAGATATGCTTAGCAAATTATGTTTTAGTCCTTCAACATATAAGACATTCTTAAATAACGAAAGGTTATAAAGTTAAACCGTACTTTGGCCCATAATTTTGCAGTTACTGCTATCACCAAATGTGACTGAACCATCTGTCATATCTTTTAAATCGGTGAATAAAGCCTTGTCGCCTGTCATATGCCTGGAGCATCCACTATCTACGTACCACTTTGAATGGTTTGAAGCTTTGAAAGAGGTGTGGGCAACCAAGCAAGTGACCTTTGGAATCCATTTCATTACCATTTTGGGTTTAGGTGGATAGTTGGTCTTCTTTCAATTGTAAGATTTATACGTATGACCTATTGAGTTAGACTTTAAAAGCTCCTTAAGTAAATCAACTATCTTTTCAGCCAAAGGATTTTAGTTATGCTTCTTATAGTTGAAATAATTTTCTTTAGGTTTTTGAATAGATTTAAGGTCTTTAGAAAACACTTGTCCTTTCCCTTTTAAGTTTAAGGTCTCTCCTTTTACAAACTTAGGGGGTGCATTCTTCAGTTTAGGAGAAATATTTTTACCATAACCTAGACCGGATCAATCGCCACATTTTCTCGATCTAGATACGAGTTTTTCTAATTTAGAATCACCTTGGGCATATTTTCAAGTTTCTTTTAAACTCAAGAGAGAAGAGACTTCATGTTTTAGTTGGTCGTTTTCAGATTTAAGATTTTCAATTTGGGCAGTTTTAAAATTCAAATCGCATTTTATCTTTTTAAAACAATCTGAAATATGTGACTTTTCTAAAACAAGAGATTCATAAATTTTTTTGAGTTTAGAAAATTTCTCTTTTTGAAGTTTCAGTTTTACCGTAATTTTACAACTCTCCTTCTGAAGGGCATTATAGGCATCTTGAAGATCATCTTCATTTGCACATTCACTGTTCAGATTTTCTTCACTTGTTGAATCATTATTTGAAAATGTGAATTTGGCTAGAGTCATAAGGACTTTCACTTCATTGCCCGACTCAGTTTCAAAATCTTCAGATTCAGTATAAGCTTTAGAATCAGAGGATTCATCTCAAGTAGCTAACATACCCTTCTTCTTGGGTTTATCCTTTTTAGGACACTTTTTAGCCAAATGCCCATATTCTTTGTAGTCGTAACATTGACTATCTTTCAAAGATTTCCAAGTTTTAGATTTAGGTTTAGATCTTTTCTTATCATTTCCTTTTTAATCATCAACTCTCTTTTTACTTTTGAAGATTTTATAAAACTTTTTTGCCAAAAGGGCCATATCATCTTTAGAGTTATCTAAATCAGAATTTTCTTAAATTTTATTTTTAGAAGTTTTAAGAGCAATCAATTTTTCTTTTGGAGCTTTAAAAGTTAACTTGTAGGTTTGTAAAGAACCAACTAATTCATCAACCCTCATATTATTTGTATCATGAAGTTCCTAGATCGTGGTTACTTTAGAATTGAACCGTTCAGGAAGTGAGCGTAGTATTTTTTCATACACTTTACTTTTTGAAATTTTATCACCAAGACCCTACATAGAGTTTACAATGTCATTTAATCGTGTATAAAAGTCCATAAATGTTTCATTTTCCTCCATATGAATTTCTTCAAATTTGGTTGTAAGGAGTTGGACTTTTGATTTTTTGACAATTAATGTACCCTCGTATGTCATTTCTAATATATCACAAGCTTTCTTTGCAAAATCACAGGATATAATTCTTTTGAATTCATCCGGTGATAGTGCACAAGTGATTGCATTTAGTGCTTTAGCATTTGCACTACTCTCATTTTTCTGAAGTGTGGTCCACGAGAAATAAGGTGTTACTCTCCTAGATTTTGAACCTATCAACTCTAGTTACTTTAGTGATAGGAGGGTTCCAACCATTCATAGTGGCCAGCCACACACTTTCATCCATGGATTTTAAGAATATTCTCATCCTGGCTTTCCAATAAGCATAGTTGGAGCCATCAAAGGGTGGTGGCCTAGTCACTAATAGGCTATTAAAATTTGACATCTTAAATAGCTTAAATCGTTAGCTCAGGAAATAAACCCAAGAATTAAGAATTAAAAACGAGCTATTAGGCTCTGATACCACTTGAAAAGGCCTAGCTATATATCCTATAGGGGGGGAGGGAAGACTATGCCACATAAAACTTATAATAGTGAAAATTAACTAAATGCGATAGCCAACAAATAATATAAACAAACCACAATGCAAGAATGTAAAGAAACCTCAAGATTCAGATCTTGAGAGGTTGATACAAATGTTGTTCTAAGGACAACCTTACACCAAAAACCAGAGTTTATGGTAGAACAACCTTATTTCTAGAAAGGTCTTTGTATCAAATCTCAAATTGAAGAGGAATAATAAAAAATTAAATACAAACTACACTGAAGAACAAATTGCAATTATAAATATATTTTGTTTTAGGGACAACCATACACCATACGAATGGCAGGGCAACCTTACTAGAACAATTAAGGAAGCTGATAAAGGAAGAGCAAGAAATAAATGCTAAACTATTACAGCATTCCCACAATGCTTGAAATAAATGATTACAACATTCACATCCACATATACATCCCACAAATGAATAATTAAAGATATAAAATATAAACCATTCAACCACAAAATACAAGAGATTATAGTGGTTCACCTGTGTGTTCACCAAATGTTAAACAACAGCTACATAGAATGCTACTCCACTCTTAATATCCTCACAAAGGGGATATTAGAGTCCACTATCAAATTAGGTTTCCACAGGTTCACCCAAAACCTTCACAATTGTGACTTTCTCTATGGGCTTACAGAATTTAAAAACCCTATTTTTGAGTTTTCCTAGCTTTCCTCCGATAACCAATAGAATGAGATTTTTCTGACAAATCCCAAAAGAAACCAAAACAGAAAGGAATTTACAATTAAATGTAAAATACCTGATTTTCTCCTTCGTTGTAGCAACCCCGAAGAACCAAGTCAGAGTAGATGATTGAATGTCCAAGTTCAATGTCCAAATCTCACATTACAATGGTTCTAGTTCTAATTGATTTTAAATTAAACCAAAAGGGATAGATTTAATTTATTTTGATTCGAAAGAAAGGAAAATGATAGTTCCTCTATTCAGATTAGATTGAAATATCAGAAAGAAAATCAATTAAAAAAGCTAATGAAAGAGAAAATGAATTACGCACACTTAGTTTAAAATAGAGCTTAAACTTATCTCTCAGAAGGTCAAATTAATTAGCTTGAATTGTCTCTGCTATTCCGTGATTCGTGATCTATTTATAGCAGAACGAAACACGTCTTCGACTGGTCTTAGGACCTCTACGACTAGTCATAGAATTAATAAAAATTTGAATTTTTAGGTGCGATAAGATCTGACGGTTTCACGACTGGTCGTAGGTACCCTATGACTGGTTGTAGGTTGGGTACGACTGGTCGCAGACTGATTTTTTCAACGCTGGACTTTGAGTCAAAAGTCTACAACTGGTCGAACAACCATTCGACATTGTTCCTACGACTGGTCGAACAGTCTTCAGGACTGGTCGTAGAGTAACCATAAAATTCTAAAAATCTTCAACAACTTATGACTGGTCATGAAATTTCTTGGACTGGTCGAACCAGTGCTAGGACTAGTCGAACAAAGTCCAGGACTAGTCTTAGAATAGACCAAATTTACTTATAACACAAATGTGGATTATGTATCCAAAATGACCTACTCTGAAGGTCAACCTATGGTTAGTCATACCTCAATAGTGAAGCAAGGACATTGAAACTAGAAAATAAGTGACCTTTGAGTATAATTAAGCCTGAGATCTTGAACTTGAAAGCTTCTGAGATCTTTTGTTCATCACATATACAGCTTCAAAGCAGTGTCTCTGTTACCACAAATTTGACAATAACAGGGGGCTATAAACTATAGCACTTACACGTATTCTCCTGTCGGAGACCTATGAAAGGTCTTAGCGAGTTTGTATAATCAAACTCTGAAACCCTATTCTACATAAGGAAGGGGGTTCAAACACAATGGACTCTACGTACTTATTTGAAAGTGAGTGAGCCCCATTTTAACACATACTAAAGATGATTTTCCTTGTTGATGAAGAGTCTTTAACTCCCTTGATCCGCAACAGTAGTAGATGCTCTAATAAAAGTTGTCAGGTGTTGGGTTAAGGTGTTTTGATGAATCTTATCTATTAAATATGGGTGTTTAAGTCTAAATGATATTCTCCAAGATTAGGTATCCAAAGGATTTCAACTCAATGATTTTCTAATAAATGAGCTACTAGAAGATCCTTGAATGTTGAAGTTCATTCTTCAATTCAATCTATTAATTTTCCAATGATTGTATTTAAGATAGGGTTAAAAGATGATCTCCCATGGGAAAAGGGATTTAAGATGATATATGGTATTCTTATAACAATAACTCTCTCAAACCTCTCTTTTTCTCACTAGAGAACCAAGAAAATAAGCCCCCAATTTTATAAGAAGAAATCCAAACGATAGAAAAAAAGGGCAGCTTTTTATCAGGATTCGATGTCATCGAATGACTTTGATATCATTGAAGGGCTTCAATGTCATCGGAATTTGAAGTTTATGTTATTAAAAGAATTTTGATGTCATCAAATCCATGTACTATGATTTTCATATAAGTGCAATATAGTTCCACTGGATGTCATCGATTGTCGTTCGATGTCATTGGGATTTTCTTTGAAGAACACTTGGAGCATGATGGACAATTTGGTTCAATTTTTCAATGTCATTGAATGAACTTATGTCATAAAATTTTAAAATTTGATGTCATTGAAAGCATTTCAATGTCATCGAGGTTTTCAGGATTTTCTTTAAAAAATCTCTAGACAAAACTGGTCCATTTTCGATGTCATCGAGTGGTCATTTGATGTCATCAAATTTTGAAATTCGATGTCATTGAACATCGTTCGATTCATTGAGATTTTTGCTAATTTACCCCTTGACCTTGCTAGAACATTGAGTGCCCTTTTTTCGATGTCATTGAGATAGGTTCGATGTCATCGAAACATGTGCAATGTCATCAAGAATTTCTCTAGAAGTATAGGTTTGGTTGCTGGACAAGTTGGGGCACTTTTTTAATGTCATCAAATCTTATTGGATGTCATCAAACCTTAAGGTTCGATGTTATCGAATAGTATTCGATGTCATTGATAGTTACAGAAATTACATTTTCCAGTTCAGATTTGCTGCAAATTAAATTTTCTTTTTCTAACCTTACCAAGTTGTTTTCCTAGTTAGTTTTAGGTGAGATTGGACCACTTTTAAGGGGATAATTACCTGGGGTGTTTTGGTTATGGGATGTGAGGGTTAATTTACCTTTGGAATACCTTGAACATCCTTCACCATGTTGATTCTTCAATCTTATAGTCTTCTATGTGGGGCTTATTTGGTTCTTTGACTTAACCGTCATGTTAATTGACAAACAAGGGCACTTTTAGATATGATGCTCTATCGTTAAGAAATCAATATGTGACCATATGAGGGAGAATAATTATCATCCACCTATTAAGAAAATAAGGTGTGATTATATTATGAGTGATAACGCTTACCAATAACCATCAAATACTCCCACATATGACCTGTATAACTATAATTGGTGGAAGCATCAAAATTTATATTAGAGAGGTGTACCAACCATGGATTCTAGTGACTATCCTTTTGCATCCCCTACCTATGAGATCCAACCAGAAACAATCTAAGAGGATTCACTTCAAAAATACATGGATGCTTAAGAACAATTCAACCAACATGTCATGCAATCATTCGCAAACATTAGAAAATCATTAGAGTTGATTTGATCATCCATTCAAGAAAGTCAGTTGCACCTTATTAATGAGGAAGAGGCTAGTTTATCTCAGCCTCAGCTCATCTAGAAACACAATGCGAAGAGAGTGATTCCAACTCACTTGTGGAGTATACCGAATTTGAGAATGGGGAAGGGTTGGATTATGATCATGAGTAGATGGTACAATTTTTCAAAGAGTCGATCTCAATGACAGTTCAAGTTAATAATCAAGAAGTATGGGTAATTTTCAAATATAGTGATGTTGACCCACTCAACCCACATGACACGCTTGATTCCAATGTGGAGAATGAATATCTTTCAACTGAATGCCTTAACTCTTTAAAATTTTGATTGGCACACTTTGAGGAGTCTAATGATAACATGATTAAAGACATAATGGATGCCTTGTGAGAAAATACATTGGTAGTTGATACTGACTGAGAGAATCATTATTCTAAAGCACCTACTTCCGCTGATCCAGAATATTTACCTTTAGAAAAGGAGTTGAAAATTGAACCGAAGTATGAAACTTTGGAATGTGTTGATGTCACGCCCCAAAATTGGAAACCGGGATCACAAAATTCTCGATTGCTGAATCTGACGCCGACAGCCTCCGTAGTACCTCATTCTCGGCTCTCAACATCCATACACTAGATTCCGATCCTGGGACCCTACAAGGAGGATTTTCAATGTATATTTATCTCATAAGAAGCATAACTATAAACATAACCTAGATACAAACAACAACATCACTACATATCCACTATAATCAAAAGCTTTAAGTACAAGGCATAAAGGGAAAATTAATAGAAAACTCCAGAAGCTCAGTCGCACGCTCCTACCTCAACTCGACTGCACCCTAACGTCACCTGCACGTATCTATCGTGCATAAGCTTGTGGAAAGCTTAGAGGGTGGTGTAAGTGTGTGCGTAGTATAATCATGCTCAGATTGTAATATCAGAGTAAGCGAAAATACTGACAAATCCATGAGTCATATAATATTAGAGTATGTAGAGATACTGACAAATCCATGAGTCATATAATATTAGAGTATGTAGAGATACTGACAAGTTAATGAGTCATACAATATTAGAGTATGTAATGCAGATCGACTATGTCATGCGAGGTCGTGGTAAACCAAATGCCATGTACCAGGGATACAATGCAATATGTGGTGCAAAAGAAATGACCAAGATAGAGTGTGAAGTCAGGATGATAGTACGTACTATTGTAGGCTATGGGGTCCATTACAAGGGACTTTTATCTAAACTAGTCTCATACCTAAATTTGGATAGCCAGACTCAATATGGTAAACTCTCGATCTCAGGTTGGTCGCGCGTCCCAACTGAAATCTTGACCATTACGAAGGTACATATAACAAATTAGTTACGCACCACCAGCCCGAGTAGATAGTGAATGAATGAATGAATAAGTATGCAACTCCTACTTAGTAAATCCATATATCAGTTCGTACATCTCTGAGATCATCACCGGGGTTTAGGACACTCCACACCGGTCGCCACCTCCCTAGCCGTGCAACTAAGTGAGTGAAAGAAACCTCACTACCAGCCTACCAATATCAACCCAGCTCATTGTTAGTGGACCCATTTACGAGCTAGTCAAACTCATCCTAGCTTACAGCCCCCTCACTCGAGCGGATAAGGCCACACCCCCTTCCAACCGGCTACAGAACAGTGGGAGACACGACCTAATGGTATACGGCCCTCATACGCTCATGCATATCCACTTAGTTTAGACGTTGGATCGTCCTCAGGTGCCATAAGGGTTTAGGGACTTTCACCCAGGCACATCTATCGTGCCCTATGTAAAAAAAAAGGATTTTCGGTGTCCCATCTGGCCATCTACGATAAGCCTGTGGAGGGCACGACTTTAGTCTTATACGGTGGTCATATCACAAAATGCAAGATGCATGAGTCATAACATCCAGTCATGCATGAAACCCACGCGTACCGTATGCTCATGTGGGGAAACTTTGTCTCTTAGGGAGTCCCATAAACAATTAGCCCAATGACACATGCTATGCTCAATCACTTCTCATAACAAGTATGCGAATGATACGTATGAGCATGTATCATGAAGTATACTAAGCATGATTATAATCACATACATCATGGAGGGCCTGTATAAGGTGGCTCATGACCCGCAGTAATGAATGAGCACTGTGCATATAATTGCATTCACATGGTGGGCCTTACACATCACAATTGGGCCTCACACATATAATGGGTCTCACACAATCATAATGGGCGTCACACATACAATGGGCCTCATACAATCACAATGGGTCTCATATAATCACAATGAGCCTCATATAATGTAATGGAACTCATATAATCACAATGGGTCTCATACAACCACACAATGGGCCTCATACACAATCACGATGGGACTCATATAACCTCATTAAGCCTCATATAATTGCAATGAGTCTCATATAATCACAATGGACCTCATACAATCGCACAATGGGCCTCATACAATCACAATAGGCCTCATATAATCACAATGAGCCCCATAGAATTGCAATGGGCCTCATATAATTGCAATGGGCCTCACATAATCACACAATGGGCCTCATACAATCACAATATTATGCTAACATATACTCAGTGCGTATACTAATATAGGTGTAATCGATAATCGACCTATATATATGGCGGGGTCCATAGAAGGACAACAAATTTAATACATAACATGAGGATCTGTCCTCAACAGTGAATATACCAAATCTGATAGCACAGATCCTTCAGTCAATGGTGATGATGAACTCTCCTAATATCAAGGTTAGGCCTAAGTGGCCTACCTATAATCCTAAGAATTTGAAATGGGCTTCCTTCACCATGCTATCATATGGCCCACTAGATGCCCTGGGGGCCAAATAAGTCCTAGATGGACTCCAAGATTAAAAATAACCCTACTAGCAACCAATGGGGGCCCAACATTTTAGGTTAGCCCAATAAGTATAGATGGATCATGCAATTATCAATAGGGCCCAATGATTAGGGTTAACCCACTTAGAGAAGGATGAGAATGGGCCTAATAAAGGCCTAAGGGAAGGTCACAATGTGGACATTTAACCATCATTGTCCATCAATGTGGACATTTAACCAACATTGCTTCCAAGGAGTGCCCTACATGGAGCCAAACATATAGTGGGCCCATAGCCTCACATAAGGGCCTCATACACAACATAATGGGCCTCACACAAGGGGTCTAATATACATCACGATGGGCCTCACTTATGGGCCATACATGCATCACATTGGGCCTCACTAATGGGCCACTTATACATCATAATGGCCTCCTCACATCGGCCATATATACATCACATTGGGCTTCATCATACGGGCCACAAAATACATCACATTGGGCCTCACCACATGGGCCACATATACATCGAATTGGGCCTTATCATATGGGCCTTATATACATCACAATGAGCCTCACTCAAGGGCCTCAAATACCTTATACTGAGCCTCACACAAAGGCCCATGAGCTAGGCACAAGGGATGGATGGTGAGTGCATCACATACATCATAGTGGGCTTGATACAGCCCACATAGCCCAGAAAAATAGATGGGCAACATACACATAATCACATACATCATAATGGGCCTCATGGGGGCAGCCCATGACCCAAAAAAATAGATGGGCAACATGCGAATACACATAACTCATGGTGGGCCTCACAAGGCAATGGGGCACACGACCCTAAGAATAAATGGAAAGTGTGTAACACACATACATCATGGTGGGCTTGCATAATGAATCCCATGACCCTAAGAATGGATGAGCAGCATGTATACAACACATATATCATTGGTGGGCCTGCCTCAGGTAGCCCATGACCTTAAGAATGGATGAGTAACATGCATATAACACATATTATTGGTGGGCCTACCTAAGGCAGCCCCTGATTGGGCACATACATAGGGTGGGCCTCTCAAGACAGTGCGGCCCACGACCCTAAACATGGATGAACGGTGTCACACCCCAAACTCAGAAACTGGGCTCATAAAATTTTCGATCACTAAATTTGGTGCCGACAACCTCTGCAGTACCCCATTTCGGCTCCCGACATCCATACGCCAGATTCCGATCTAAGGATTCTGCAAGGAGGATTTTTCAATGTACATTGTACTCGTAAGAAGCATAACCATAGGTATACCTAAATCACAAAGGCAACATCATCATCACATATCCACTAATATAAACGTTTGAATACAATGTTGAAAATGGAAATACATGTATAAAAAATCAAAGCTCCAGAAGTCCGTTGCACGTTCCTAGCTTATCACTGCTACGACATAACGCCACCTGCACGCATCTATCATGTATAAGCTTATAGAAAGCTTAGAGGGTAGTGTAAGTGTATGTGTTGCACGTGCCAAGCATATAGATATCAGAGTAAGCAGAAATATTGACAATCCATAAACCGTACAATATCAGAGTAATGTGAAAACATGTTGGTAAGCCAAAAATGTCATTAACCTTATCCAAGATATATGATGTAAAAGCATAATAAGCCAATGTCATACACTGAGAATGAATGCAATATGCAAATCCTGATGAGTCTCTAAATGCCACCAGCCATATCTAAGCCATATAAATGCAAAAACATAACAACCCAAAATGCCACATGCCACGGATGTAATGCAATATTCGGTGCAAATGAAATGATCAGGCTAAAACATGAAGTTGCGATGATAGTATGTATTATCGTAGGCTATGGGGTCTATTATAAGGGGCTTCTATCCAAACCAGTCCCATACCTAAATTTGGATAGATAGACTTAATGTGGTAAACTCCTGATCTCAGGTTAGTCGTGAGCCCCAACCGAAATCTTGGCCATTACAAAAGTACACATGATGGCTTGATTGCATACCACCAGGCCAAGTGGATAGTGAATGAATGAGTGAGTATAATGTTAGTATGTAACTCCTACTCCATAAATCAATATTATACATCTCTAAGATCATCAGCAGGGTTTAGTACACTCTAAGTTGGCTGTCACTACTACCGGCCGCACAACCCAGCGAGTGGAAAAGACCTCACTACCCACTTGCCATTAGTATACCAATGCCTACTCGGCTCGTCAATAGCGGACCCATTTAGGAGCTGGTCAAACTCAGCCTAGCTTATAGCCCCCTCACTAAGGCAGATAAGGCCACACCCCCTCCCAACCGACCACAACACAGTGGGAGATGTGCTCTACTAGTATCCTTCACTTAGGCGCTCATGTATCCACTTGGTCTAGACATTGGGGTGTCTCCTGGCCTTGGAGGTTTAGGGACTTTCACCCACGGACATTTAAAGTATCCAAATACTCGAACCAAATATTTCTGGTGTCCCATCTAGCCATCCACGACATGCTTGTGGAGGTCACAACCCTAATGTCACTAGGACGTACAGTAATCACAATCACACAGTGTAAGATGCATGAGTCATGTAGCCCAATCATGCATCAATCCTACACATACCGTGCACTCATGTAGGATAACTCCACCTATCAGGGAGTCCCATAAACTATCTATGCTATGACATATGCAATGGTTAATCACATCTCATAATAAAATGCAGATGATACATATGGGCATGTATCATGATGTTATGCTATCACATACTCATAATCGGTATTAATAATCGACATTGACAATCAGCCTCGACAATGTAGACATTTAAGCAACATTGCCCTTAAGGAATGGCCCACATAGAGCCATGTCCTCACATAAGGGCCGAATATATAATTCCATGGGCCTCACTCAAGAGCTTAATACACATCACGATGGGCCTCTCACATGGGCCTAAGATACATCACAATGGGCTCCATTGCCTAGCCCTCAAATGCACCATAATGAGCCTCATCACATAGGCCTCATATACATCACATTGAGACTTAAACACGGGTTGAATACACATCATAATAGGCCTCAAATACGGGCCACATATACATCACATTAGGTCTCAACAATTTTCCTAAATATTCAGCCTTGACAATCGTCCTCAACAAATCAAAATCGGCCTCGACAATCGGATTCATCCTTGACAATCAAAATTGGCCTCGATAAATCGGCTTCAATATTCGGCCTTAACAATCGAAATCGGCCTTGATAATCGGCCTTGACAATCAGAATCGGCTTCAATAATCAGAATTGGCCTCGACAATCGGAATCAGCCTCAATAATCAGAATCGACCTCGATAAATCAGCCTTGACAATCGGAATCAGCCTAAACAATTGACCTCGATAATCGGAATCGACATCAATATTCGAAATCGGCCTCGACAATTGGCCTCGACAATTAGAATCGGCCTCGGCAATCAGAATTAGCAGGAATGGGCCTAATAAGGCCTAAGGAAAGGTTACAATGTGGACATATAACCATCATTTTCTATCAATGTGGACTTTAACCATCATTACTCCCAAGGGGTGGCCCACATAGAGCCAAACATATCGTGGACCCATGGCCTCACATAAAGGCCTAATATACATCGTAATGGGCCACATGCCTGGGCCTAATATACATCACAATGGGCCTCATTACATGAGCTGGAAATATATCACAAGGGGCCTCATCATATGGGCTCATATACATCACAATGGGCCTC
Organism: Magnolia kwangsiensis; assembly: GCA_037074715.1. NCBI lineage: Eukaryota > Viridiplantae > Streptophyta > Magnoliopsida > Magnoliales > Magnoliaceae > Magnolia > Magnolia kwangsiensis. Next base: position 31,588,133 of record CM073585.1, on the reverse strand, counting down.
GCCAAATGGGCCACAAATACACAACAGATGGGCCCTGCATATGGTCCTTAAATACATCACATGGGTCTCATCAAATGAGCTAGAAATACATCACAATGGGGCCTCACATACATCAAGTGGGCGCATCAATGGTTCGCACCAATGGGCCTCATATACATCAAGTGGGTCGCATCAATAGGCTGGAAATATATCACATTGGGCCTCATCATATGGGCTGAAAATACATCATAATGGGCCACTTATATACATCACCATACCATCGTAATGGGCCACTTATATACATCACCATACACATCGCAATGGGCTACATCTATGTGTCAGAAACACAACACAATGGGCTGCATCCACGGGCTGGAAATGTATCATAATGGGCCTCATCATATGGGCCATAAATACATCACATTAGGCCTCACACATGGGCCTCAAATACATCACAATGGGCCTCACCCATGGGCCTCGATTACATCATAATGGGAAACAACTAATGGGCTTCAAAAACACAATAGGTGGGCCCTACACATGGGCCTAATATACATAACAGGTGGGCCCTAAACATGGGCCTACTACACAACAATATGGGCCACTTACATGGGCCTACTACACATCACTATGGTCCGCATCACATGGGCCTAATACACAACACTATGGGCCACATCACATGGACCTAATATATCATCAAGGTGGGGTCCATACAAGATGTGAACGGCGTGGATGGAATGCATACGTTATGCAGGTCACACGTGGACAGCACGTGCCACCAAGGAAGGCCCCACAACTACATACATCAGGTGGAGTCCCACTGTCCAAGGTCTGGATGCTGTGAATGCCACAAGTGTGGCCTAGCTCCATTGTCCAGATGGACGGACTAGATATAACACTTACATCGTGGGTGGGTTCCCACCATCCCAAATAATGGACGGTGTGGATTAAACCCACACCACATTGTCTCCCCATAACACCGTCCAACAATGGACGGTGTATATAAAACACATACATCACGGTCTGGCCCACCGTCCAACCATCTGGATGATGCGGACCATCACATACATCACAGTGAGCTCCATCCAAATGGATGGACGACTCATGTCACGCCTCAAACCTGAAAATCAGATTCGCAGGATTTTCGATCGCCGAACCTGGTGCCGATAGCCTCCGTAGTACCCCCATTCTTGGCTTCTAGCGTAATATGCCAGGTTCCGATCCTAGGATCCTACAAGGAGGATTTTTCAACGTACATTTGTCTCATAAGAACATAACCATAAGTATACCTAAATCATAAAGGCAACATCATCATCATCATATCCACTAATATAAATATTTGAATATAATGAAGAAAGAGAAATACATATGTATCAAATCAAAGCTCTAGAAGTTCGCTGCACGCTTGAAGTTCCACGCTGCTACGACCTAACGCCACCTGCATGTATCTATCGTGCATAAGATTATAGAAAGATTAGAGGGTGGTGAAAGTGTGTGTAAGGCAAGTGTCAAGTATATAATAAAGCCCATAAATCATACATCATCGGGGTAAGAGAAAATATATTGGTAAGTCCATGAGTCATATAATATCATAGTACGCAATGTAGATCATAATGAGCCAAATATCATATACTGCAAATGCAATGCAATATATAGATCCTGCAAAGTTCATTTAAGCAATATAAGTGCATAAATGTAGCAATCCAAAATGTCATATGCCGTGGATGAAATGTAATATGCGATGCGAATGAAATGACCAAGCTGGAGTGAAGTCGGGATGATAGTACGAAGTATCACAGGCTATGGGGTCCATCACAAGGGAATTCTATCCAAACCAGTCCTATACCTAAATTTGGATAGTCAAACACAATGTGATAAACTCCTGATCTCAGGTTAGTCGCGCGCCCCAACCAAAATCCTGGCCATTGTGAAGCTACAGGTAATAAATAGTTGTGCACCAACAGCTCGAGTGGATAGTGAATGGATAAATGAATAAGTATGTAACTCCTACTTAGTAGCCTGCCAGCACAGTAGCCTGCTAACCACTGTTAGCTCACCCAATGTGGTAGCTTGCCCAAGCCTTAGCCCCGCCCACATCACACCCGCCTGTATCAGCGTCTGCCCACATGTGCTTGCCCACATGTGTAACAGTAACGGGGTGTCATAATTTCATGTCAATCCTCATATCAACTCCACATATCAGAAAGGTTTCTCTCTGGGAAATCACCGGGGTCTATTACACTCCACACTAACTGCCGCCTCCCTAGCCGCACAGCCCAGCGAGTGGAAGAGACCTCACTATTTGCCTAGCCAGCAGTCTGTCAATACCTACCTGGCTCATCGATTGTAGACCCATTTACAAGCTGGTCATACTCAGCTTAGCTTATAGCCCCATCACTTGGGCGGATAAGGCCACACCCCCTCCTAACTGACCACGACATAGTGAGAGACGAGGCCTACTGGTATTTAGCACTTGGGCGCTCATGTATCCACTAGGTTTAAATGTTGGGGTGTCTCTTGGCCTCGGAGGTTTAGAAACTTTCACCCAAGGACATCCTAAGTTCCCAGATGCTCAAACCAAGCATTTTCAGTGTCCCATCTAACCATCCATGACATGTCAGTGGAGGCCAAGACCCTGATGTTGCTAGGGTGTACAATGATCATGTCACACATATGTGAGATACATGAGTCATACCGTCAGTCATGAAGAAATCCTACGCATACTGTGTGATAATGTGGGGCACTCTGTCTTATAAGGAGTCCTGTAAATGGTCTGCCAATGGCATGTGCTATGATCAGTCACTACTCATAACAAGCATACATATGATGTGTATGGGCATGAGTCATGAAATTATACTAAGCATGTTATAAGGTGATGAACTATCCTCACAATGGAGATGGCCTAGATGGCCTACACACAATAAGTATAGGCCTATAAATGGGCCCTAGGGAGAGTCATAATGTGGACATTTAACTAACATTATTCTTACAATGTGGACGTCAAACCATCATTGCTCCCAAAGCGCGACCCGTCATAAACGCGACCCGTCATAAACAACATTACATAAACCATGGTGAAATCACACATTGCAATGGTCCTTATATACATCTCACTGGCCTCAACCCATGGGCCTCATATATATTAAATGGGCCGCATAACATGGGCCCCATATATATATATCAAGGTGGGTTGCGTCAATGGGCCTCATGCATCACATCGGGCCTCATCAAATGGGCCTTATATTCACCAAGTTGGTCGTATCAATGGGCCAAATCAAATGGGCTGATTCACATAAGCTGAATTAAATGGGCTTCATGTATATAAATTGGGCCCACCCTTATGTATCTTTGAGATCCGACCTATTCATAAGTTAACATAGAGGTAGATGAAATGAAGATAAATATCAGCTTAATTGAAAACTACTATGCACCTTAGAGGTTTGAAAGGTGGATGTCACTGTCCACATGGTGGTGTCCACGTCTAGTGATGGATGGTTAGGATATAACACATACTTCATGGGGTGGTCCACTGTCCAGCCCTCTAGACGGTGTGGACCAGCACATACATCACGGTGGGGCCTGATCGGCACAACACTCGTGTCATGGAGGGCATGCATAGATAAAATGCATACCACACGGTGGGGGTACACACGTGTAGAATACAAGATATACATCAGTGGGTCCCACATGGGGCTCACCATAACGTTTATCAACCATCCAATCTGTTAATAAGGTCACAAGGACCTAAATAAAGAGGAAAATCAAATTTCATAATGATCCAAAACTTTTGTGATAACCCAAAAGGGTTTCAATGCAGACGTTCAATCATACTATTCCCTATGATGTGGGCCACTTGAACACCACATACGACTGATTTTTGGGGGGCCTACTGTCCCAAAAGTCGCCCAACAAATGCACAGTGTTGATGATCAACACACATCATGGTGGGGCCCACAGCTGGGACCCCTGCCCACTGCCTAAAGCAACAACGTCCTGCTGCAGCGTCAGTAGCAGCAGGAGCTGCTTATTTTTTTAAAGGAGTTTTTCTGTAGTTTTTCACAGGTGGGGTCAGCATCAGGCAGATCCACTCCAGACATTGCATTCCATGGCTCAAGACAGACCAATCAAGCCCAATATTCGAGGTATTTTGGTGTATAGAAACATCAGGGTAGTTGTTAACGATAAAAAAAACATTATTTTCTATGCCACGGTCCACCGAATTGTCGGATTAACTCCATTTTTCAGATCGACGCCCAAAATGAGTTGGAAAACAGGATGGACAGCATGGATTGAATTCATACATTAAGGTGGGGCCTGCATGAGTGGCCCACCCCAAAGCTTTGAATCAAATTGATATATATTATTTTTTTATTTTGTTAGTTGCCGTCAATACACCACACTGTTAGCTCATACTTCGTTATGTGGCAACGTCCAGCGTCCCTAGACACTAGACGGTTTAAATGTAACACATTCTCAAGGTGAACCTCACCTATAGACGTGCTACAGGTGGGCCACCAAATGTATGGATGGTGGGGATAATACATACATTAAGGTGGGGTCGATTTGATTGGGCCACATAGCCACATCATCATAAAAAAATGAAAAAAGAGAGGGAGGGAGAGAGAGAAAGAGAGAGGGACACGTGTGATGGAGGGCCCCGCCACTATGAACCCTCCCTTGCATTCAATCATACATCAAGTAGGTCCTAATACATGTGGGCCCACCAAATCAAAGATCAACTATGGAGATTCCTTCTCCACTAAAATGGAAGGTTTAGATGACCTCTATTCATGTAAGGAAAAATCAACATCATGATGGGGTCCATGGAGAATGACCCCATCATGGAATGATCATGAGAATCAGGGTGGGCCATCGGCCACACCTAGGGTCCAAAGTAAGATCCATACCATCAATCGGTAGGCCCCACTTGGCTCATCATCAAAACATAAAAATCTAGGCCTATAAAACACCCACCGTTTGATCTTCTTGGTCCGATGGAACGCCGATCTCCTTGTGTCTCACTTTGATGGAGGGTAATGAGAAGTGAATGGCTAGGATAAAGGATTTTAGGGTAGGAAGTGGGCCACACACTCACTTTTCTCTCTTAGAATTGTTGGACGTCCACCACTTTTTTCTTCTTTGGTGTTGCTTGGAAAATGTGAAGAGAGAGAGAGAGAGAGAGGGGGGGTTTTAAGGAGAAAGGGTGATGAGTGATGGATGTGAGGTGAGTGATGGGTGAGGTGAGAGACTTGTTGACTTTTGGGGTAGATTACTTGACTTGTTGAGAAAGGAAGCATGTGTTGCTCTTGTACTTGACATGAGGTGATTGATTCATTGATTGAGTGATTGATTGATGGGACATGTTGTAGAGATTCTCTTAAGATTGCAAACGTGCAATGTTTTTCTTAAACTGAACGTGGGCCCACATCTCTTGGCCTGGGTATTGCCTTAACATGTAATACGGGGTGTCAGAATCGCGACAATGGTACAGTCGTAATAGTATAAGTCTTGGATTGAGTAGACTCAGATCTACATGATACGACTCAAGGTTACATGTAACTATAGATAAAAGATCGCAGGTCGCCAGAACTCGACCGTAAAGACCGCGGAATCCTATAGAACAGTATAGGCTAGGATACGGTCCTCATAGCTCTACTCACCTAATGAAAATTTCATCCTCAAAATTTAATATCACTTAGGACAAAGCAAAGGAAGAGGAAGCATCGACTTGTACATATACTAATTAATGTCATACAAGGCATAATCAATCTATAAACAAATAGCGCTCTCTAATCGGAACCTTATGCCCTCAGGATGCCTCGTCAATGCTTATGATGACCTCACTGATCCTCAAATCCCATATCAGAAATGATCAAAATGAAAATACTATGCAGCCTCATAATCTTAACGGTAGGGAGCTATATCAGAAAATCTCTAAGTTATTCGAACTCGTGGATCCAACTGTTCTAAGTTCTCAATAATCATAGAGTTTAGGCTAGCTATCAGTAGATATGTGATGTTATCTTCAGGTATTCCCAAGTTATGCTCTGATACCATCTTCAGTCACACCTCAAACTTAAAAATTGGATTCACCGAAATCCCGATCGCCGAACCCAGTGCCGACAGCCTCCGTAGTACCCCATTCTTGGCTCCCAGTGTAATACGCCAGGTTTCAATCCTGGGATCCTACATGGAGGATTTTTTAACGTACATTTGTCTCATAAGAAGCATAACCATAAGTATACTCAAATCATAAAGGTAACATCATCATTATCATATCCACTAATATAAACATTTGAATACAATGTTGAAAGGAAAATACATATATATCAAATTAAAGCTCTAGAAGTCTGCTGCATGCTCGAAGTTCAATGCTGCTGTGACCTAACGCCACCTGCAGATGGTGGTGAAAGTGTGTGTAAGGTAAGTGCCGAGTATATAATAAAGCCCATAAATCATACATCATTGGGGTAAGCGAAAATATGTTGGTAAGTCCATGAGTCATATAATATCATAGTACACAATGCAGATAACAATGAGCCAAATATCATATACTGAGGATGCAATGCAATATGCAAATCCTGCCAAGTCCATCTAAGTCATATAAGTGCAAAAACGTAGCAATCCAAAATTTCATATACCGTGGATAAAATGTAATATGAGATGCGAATGAAATCACCAAGCGAGAGTTAAGTCGAGATAATAGTACGAAGTATTGCAGGCTATAGGGTCCATCATAAGGGAATTCTATCCAAACCAGTCTCATACCTAAATTTAGATAGCCAAACACAATGTGGTAAACTCCTGATCTCAGGTTAGTCACGTGGCCCAACCGAAATCCTAACCATTGTGAAGGTACACTTAACAAATAGTTATGCACCACCAGCCTTAGTGGATAATATGAAAAATGTCGTGCGTTGCAAAATTCAAGAGAATCTCTACAACTTGTCAAATCAATCCATCAACCCATCAATCCATCAATTAATCAAATCCCATCAAGTCAAGTACACATCACCTTTCACCCTTCCCTGAGAAATCCCAAAGTCAAAAGTTTCTTACACCACCCATACCTTTCTTACACAAAAGTAAAAAAGTTCTTACACACCCATCCCTCTCTCTCCCATCCATCACTCTATCACATCTCTCTCTCACTCTTTACAACTCCCCCTCTCTCTCTCATTCTCAGAACACTCTCCAAGTAAGAGAAACTCCATCCGTCCAAGCTCTTCCCAAACCCTCCATGAGAGTTTTGTGTATGGCCCACTTCCTCCCCTTTCATCTCCCATCTCAACCATCCAACCATCATCTCCTCCGTTGGAATCGAAGCTAAGGAGCTAGAGAAGCCTAGGGAGAAAGAAGGAATGGTGGGTGATCTTAGATCTTTATTTTTCATTCATTTTGTTTGATTAAGGGTCCATATATGTGGGACCCACCTTAATGTATGTTTGTATGCAAGAGGGGCCCATGGTGGCGGGGCCCCTCCATCCTTGTCTCTCTCTCTCTCTCTCTCTCTCTCTCTCTCTCTCTTTCTATGATCATGACCCACTTATGATGAGTGTATTTCATCCATGCCATCTACCGGTGGACCTCATCTATGTGGGACACACCATGATATTTATATGTCATCCCAACCATCCATAAAGGGGGGCCCACCTTATTGTGGCTAACAGTGGGGTGTGGCCACTAGTGAAGTGTGATCTGACATGGGCCCCACCTCCATAACTCAGTGGCAGACCAAGTGAAAGATACCTCGTTCAACACTGGAGGTCTTTGTATCGATCCCTAGTGGTGGCTAACATGGAGTATGTGTACTGACGTGGGCGTACTCACATCAGTAGTAAAAAAAAAAGAAAGGTTTTAGTGGGCCGGCTCATGCAGGCCCCACCTTGATATATGCATTCAATCCATGCCGTTCATCCTTTTTTCCAACTCATTTTAGGCGTTGAGCCGAAAAATGAGGTTGATCTGTTAATCAGGCGGGCCATACCATAGAAAACTATGTTTCTTACCATTCAAAGCTATTAAGACCCACCTTGTTGTATCTACATGCTAAAAATACCGAACATTGGACTTGTTTGATGTATTTCGAGCCCTAGAATCCATTCGACAGAGTGGATTCTTAGGTAACGGGCCCCATATGTGATTTTTCATGGGATAAATAAAAAAAGTAAAAAAAAAAAGAAGAAAAAAGGAAGCAGTAGCGTTGTTGCTGTCAGAAGGCAGCAGGCGCTGCCTGCGCTCTGGCGGGCGGACGGTCGACAGCCACCCACGGCTTCAGCCGTGGGCCCCACCATGATGTGTATTTGTCATCCAACCCATCCATTAGGTAGACCACCCCCTGAGGTGAGCCCCCTCCAAAAATGGGCCCCATCTGATGCGCACGTGGCCCACATCACAAGAAATAGCGGTGATTAAATGTCTTCCATTGAAACCTTTTGTGGCCCAGAAGTTTTGGATTCAACGTGAAATTTATTTTTACCCTTCGTCCAGGCCTCTATGGTCGTATGAATGGATTAGATGACAAGCAAACATTACAGTGGGCCCCACGTGGGAACCCACAATGATGTATGTATTTTTATTCACACCGTCCACTGGCATGGACGGTGGAACCCACCATAATATGTGTTGCATCCTGTCCATCCACCCATTTTGGAAGCTCATGTTATGGCTTGAGCTAAATGGATGAGTCAGATCCTTAGCTCATGTGGACCCCAACGTGATGCATGGGTTGAATCCAAACTGTCTATCCATTTTAAAAGCTCATTTCTTGACATGAGCCATTGAATGAGCCAGATCCATTGTTCAAGTGGACCCCACCTTGTTATGTCATGAGGCCCATCTTGGTTTATTTGTGGCCCATCTGTTGAGGCCCACATTTTTATTTGAAAGGCCCATGGGTTGATGTGTTAGAGGGCCAATGGCTTAAGGCCCATTGAGATGTATTAGGGACTATGTGTTGAGGCCTATTTGAAGTACATATGGGGCCCAATGGGTGTGGCCCATTTTGTGCACATAAGACCCATGTGTTTAGGCCCATTTGATGCATTCTACGGCCCACGGGGTTTGACCCATTGCAATGCACATAAGGCCCATTGGTGCGGCCCATTGATGTGGCTCACTTGATGAACATAAGGCCCATATGATATGGCCCATTTGATGTATTTAAGGCCCAATGCGATGTACCTAAGGTCCATTGCAATGTGTGATCCCAACACGGATTATGTAATGATGTTTACGACGATCGTGCCTTGGGAGCAATGTTGGTTTGACGTCCACATTGCGAGTATAATGTTGGTTGGATGTCCACATTTATGACTCTCCCTAGGGCCCATCGTTAGGCCCGTACTTGTTGTGTATAGGCCGTCTAGACCCATCTGCGTTGTAAGGATAGTTCATTACTTTATTATATGTTTAGTATAGTTTCATGACTCATGATCATATGCATCATATGTATGCTTGATATGAGAGGTGACTGATCATAGCATATGCCTTCGGGCAGGTTATTTATGGGCTCCCGGTTAGAAGGTGTTGCCCTACATGAGCGCACAATACGCGTAAGATTTGCTGCATGACTAGATAGTGTGATTCATGTATTTCACATTGTGTGATATGGTTACTATACGCCCTAGTGACATCAGGGCCGTAGCCTCCACAGGTGTATCGGGGTTAGAAGGATTGGATACCAAAATTTTTATTCTACATGGGGTGCTATAGATATCCCTGGGTGAAAGTTCCTAAACCCTTATGGTATCAAGAGGTTTCTCCAACGTTTAGAATGAGTGGGTGCATGAGCGTCGAGTGCCGATTACCAGACGGTTGCGCTTTCCACTTGCCTTGGTCAGTTGGAAAGGGGTACGGTCTTACCCGCCTGAGAGTAGGGGGTAAAGCTAGGCTGAGTCTGACCAGCTCATGGAATGGTTCCACTATCGACGAGTCGAGCCCGATATTGACAGACGGATAATGAGGTCTCTTCCACTTACCTTATTGCGCGTGATGAGGTGGTGATCTGGTTTAGAATGTACTAGACCCCGGTGATATCCTAGAGTTGAGCTGTATTGATATGTGGACTTAGATGAGGATTGTATGCTTGACTTGTATCTTGCATCGCATAGCCTTGTTATGTCCGACATCATTCATGCTTTGCATCGGATAGCCTTGTTACGGCTAACGGTATTCATGGATCCATCAGTATATTCCGCATTACTCTAATATTGCATGATCATATTACTACCTTGCGCACATACTTTCACCACCCTCTAAGCTTTCTATAAGCTTATGCACGACCATTGCATGCAGGTGACATTGGGGCACAACAGCGCTGAGGCAGGAGCACTTTGCAGATCATCTTGGAGTTCTTGTTCATCATCATTGTATTTCCTTTTATGCTCATTGTACTTGTAAAGTTTTTGATCATAGTAGAAATGTAATGAAGTTTTTGGTTGTTGTTTGTGAGTTATGCCTTTGGTTATGCTTATCACGAATCAAACTGATGTTGAAAATCCTCTTCGTAGTATCCCAGGATCGGAACCTGGCGAATGGGAGCTAGGAGCTGGGAATGGGGTTCTATGGAGGCTGTTGGAGCCAGATTCGGCGATCGAGAATTTTGTGAGCCCCGAATTCTGAGTTTGGGGTGTGACAGAAGTTGGTATCAAAGCATAACTTGGAAATAACCGAGAATAACATTACATGTCTGCTATGAGTTTAGATTGACTAGGTCATGAAGTTCGGATAGCTTAACGATCTTTTATTATCCACCCCTAACGTACGTGCCTTCGAGAGCTTTCAAAAGTTGATAGGCGTCTTCGCTCTTTCCTGTAGGACATAGTGCATGGGAGAGTGACCTGATCGACTCCCGCACCACCACCTGAGGATCCTGCTCCACCACTTGCAGCTCCCGTCCTACCACTTACGATGCCCGTTCCACCACCAGAGATTCCTACTGCCCAGCCTATGGATGTAGGTCTTCCACCAGAGACAGGTGCGGACTTGACCGTATCCATGAGTGCCTATCAGTTGCAGCAGATGTTACAGGCTGTGACGGCTGCACTCTAGGGGCAGGACAGACACCCAGTTGTTTCACCCGCTCAGGCATGAGTTTCTACGGCTCGATCCCCCGCGTTTCCAGGGTGAGCCAGACCTGACAGTAACTGAGAGATGGCGCCCCGATATGGAGAAGATATTCGAGACGATGGGATGTACGACTGAGCGGCGAGTTCGATTAGCCATATTTCTTCTCCATAGTGAGGCTAAGCATTGGTGGACATTAGTCTCTCGAGCAGCAGGTGCTGATTTTATGTGGACTTGGGAGGATTTTGTGGATTGATGTGACCGACAGTATTTCCCAGACCACATCCGACGACAGCGAACATTGGAGTTTGAGACCCTGGTGTAGGGTGATATGACAGTGGCTCAGTATGCAGCTCATTTTGTAGAACTGTCCAGGTTTGTACCATACCTTGTAGATGATGAGGAGTGAAAAGCCCATCGATTTGAGGACGGGTTGCGTTATGGTCTTCACGGCCGTGTTATGGGGCATGAGCTCCTGACTTTTGAGGGAGTGGTATGGAAGGCACAGATTTTTGAGGCTGAGTGGGCAGGTTCTCAGTCTGATCGCGGTCAGAGGAGAGACCGGAAGAGGCAGGCTCCTTCCAGTGATTCCCAGTAGCATCGACCACAGTAGAGACGCATAGGTCGCCTAGCCTTTCGAGCCCCAGAAGCACCTCCAGCAACACCTCCGAGGCAGTTCACCGGTATTTGTTTTAGGTGCGGTGCGTTGCATCCTGTCCATCCACCCATTTTGAAAGCTCATTTTATGGCTTGAGCTAAATGGATGAGTCAGATCCTTAGCTCATGTGGACCCCACCGTGATGCATGGGTTGAATCCAAATCATCTATCCATTTTAAAAGCTCATTTCTTGGCATGAGCCATAGAATGAGCCAGATCCATTGTTCAAGTGGACCCCACCTTGTTATGTCATGAGGCCCATCTTGGTTTATTTATGGCCCATCTGTTGAGGCCCACATTTTTATTTAAAAGGCCCATGGGTTGAGGCCCATTTGATGTGTTAGAGGGCCAATGGTTTAAGGCCCATTGAGATGTATTAGGGCCTATGTGTTGAGGCCCATTTGAAGTACATATGGGGCCCAATGGGTGTGGCCCATTTGGTGCACACAAGACCCATGTCTTTAGGCCCATTTGATGCATTCTAAGGCCCACGAGGTATGACCCATTGCAATGCACATAAGGTCCATTGGTGCGGCCCATTGATGTGGCCCACTTGATGAACATAAGGCCCATATGATATGGCCCATTTGATGTATTTAAGGCCCAATGGGATGTACCTAAGGTCCATTGGAATGTGTGATCCCAACACGGATTATGTAATGATGTTTACGATGATCATGCCTTGGGAGCAATGTTGGTTTGACGTCCACATTGCGAGTATAATGTTGGCTGGATGTCCACATTTACGACTCTCCCTAGGGCCCATCGTTAGGCCCGTACTTGTTGTGTATAGGCCGTCTAGACCCATCTGCGTTGTAAGGATAGTTCATTACTTTATTATATGTTTAGTATAGTTTCATGACTCATGATCATACGCATCATATGTATGCTTGATATGAGAGGTGACTGATCATAGCATATGCCTTCGGGCAGGTTATTTATGGGCTCCCGGTTAGGCGATGTTGCCCTACATGAGCGCACGATACGGGCAGGATTTGCTACATGACTGGATAACGTAATTCATGTATTTCGCATTATGTGATATGGTTACTATACGCCCTAGTGACATCAGGGCCGTAGCCTCCACAGGTGTATTATGGTTGGCAAGATTGGATACCGAAAATCTTATTTTACATAGAGTGTTATAGATATCCTTAGGTGAAAGTCTCTAAACCCTTATGGTACTAAAAGGTTGCTCCAATGTCTAGACCGAGTGGGTGCATGAGCGCCAAGTGTAGAGTACTAGACGGTTGCACTTTCCACTGTGTCGTGGTCGGTTGGAAGGGGGTGCTGTCTTACCCGCCCGAGAGTAGGGGACAAAGCTAGGCTGAGTCTGACCAGCTCGAGGAATGGGTCTGCTATCGACGAGTCGAGCCCGATATTGGCTGGAGGATAGTGAGGTCTCTTCCACATAACTTATTACGCATGATGAGGTGGCGATCTGGTTTAGAGTGTACTAGACCCCGGTGATATCCCAGAGTTGAGCTATATTGATATGTGGACTTAGATGAGGATTGTATCATTGACTTGCATCTTACATCGCATAGCCCTGGTATGGCCAAAATCATTCATGCTTTGCATCGCATAGCCTTGGTACTGTTAACGGTATTCATGGATCCATCAGAGTTGAGCTGTATTGATATGTGGACTTAGATGAGGATTGTAT